>WEKY01023196.1:0-22874 GCA_013390045.1 Picathartes gymnocephalus
GCTATCTGTCTAAATTGCATTCCCTCAGTTCCATGGTATCAACAACACCAATGTTTGGTGTGTGCCATGCTATCTTAACTCCAGAATAAGCAGGTACTGATGCTAATTATAAGGCAACTTGATGCATTTTGGGAAATTTTCAACTAACAGCCCAGGAAGGTAACAATTGGGTTTTTAAAATCACTTTTAACCAATACACTCATTTTCAAAGCTCAGAGGAATTATTTAATCTTTCTTCACAGTTAACCAAACCTCCACAGATTGAACATGGAAAGAACTCCCCATTTTGGTAACAATACGAGGAAGAAGTAAACAAGGTAGCTTTGTGATTTAAAAATTAATAGCTTTTTTATTCATTCTCCTGATAAAATCCAGAAGATTTTCTAAGCAAATCTCAAATGATGAGTTAATATCACAGAGATCTGTTCAGCTACTACAGCATGCTCCCCATGAGGTAAAGAACAGCACTGCTTCCACTAGTTCTCTATGAAGAGGAGAAACACACCTATCAAACCTGAGTGGGTCAAGTGTATGTAGCACAAGAAAAGCTGTAAGACACTTCCTTTTTTCGCAGTTCAAACACTTCTAAACAGAAATGTGATAACTGAGAACAAACACAACTTCTGCCTCTTAAAAACCCAAGAATAGTTTGGACAAATTTTGGAACTAAATGCAAGACAACATAGGCCTGACTCTGTCAGTTAGGCAAGAAAGAGATCAGATACATTAAAAGATAAAATATTGTATATTCTGAATGCTTGCAGGATTTTTCTCCCCTAATAAGAACAATTCAATATGGCCACTTAACTTTTGGCAAGTCCTACAGCATGAATAAGCATTACATTATTTTTCCATAATATTTTCAGTAAAATAATAACTCCACTATATTTTATAATATATAAAAGAAACCTTAAAATGGTTATGAGATTTTACTGTTTATTTCTCCCACTCATGTATCAGAAATACCAAGTCTAGCCTTCATTGGTTATAAATGATGCCTGTGAAAGTTTCAGGGTACAATCGCTTCTGTTAGTCCACAACCGATAAAAAGCAGATGTGCTGAATCTAAATCCCCTCATTTATCAGAACCATTATATACTGAAGTTATAGATATTAATTCTTTGAACCATGCAAAAAATACAGCTCTCCCCCTGGAAACAGTTGGGATTTGATTCGTTTGATCCTGAGTCATCAGTAGTCATAGAGTCTTAGAGTTTCAAAGCTGAAAGCCTTTATTTTTCCGCACAAAAGGCAAGAAGAAAAAACCCACCCACTTGAAAATCCTCTTTATCCATGATAAAAATGGCCATAATTCTATTAAAGCAAAAACAGTAGTAACATTTTCCATGAATTCTGACCAAAGAATCTTAACAATTCATACAAATGAACAAAGGTCAGTATAGCCACATAGTCTGCTTTTACTACTTCCCTACCACAGACATCCATGACGCTGGTCAAACATGTACCTGTCCCAAAGAGGAGTTCTACCTCAGAAATATCATTTATGAATCAAAAATTGCCTGTGAAGAGCAAGAAAAACCACAGCACAAAACAGAAGAATATGTTTGTTTTCCTGATTTGGTATCAGATTAACATAAAACCAGAAATGGTGGGAGGAGGGATGTAAAGGTTGATATGAATAACCACCAGCTGTTACCAGCACAAGATTTTCCCACAAATTCACTATTACAGCTCATCTCTTAAAAACCATCTACAAGCAACTGATAAGTTTCACGTGTTACCTGTTCAAGTAGGTGCTTCTCAGCAGAAACATTTATACCAAATTACACATTACTTGATAGTTACATTTCTCCAAACAAAATTGGATAGGTTTTTTTTCAAAAATGTAAATTCAAGACATGTCTTCTAAGTAATGCTATCACTCGTTAAACAAATAACACTTCCTATAATTAAGAACTGAAGATACTGCAGATGTATCTTTACTTACAAAGCAGTTATCACAAATGCTACTTTCTTTTCTTTTTTGTGGTCATTCATTCCGTTTCACAAAGTGGTTTAAAATTATTACATCTCAAACGAAAGCCTATAAAAACATATTGAAAGATACAACATGCTTAAAAAGAGTTTTCTTGGTTTCATAAGCTTTTCTTGTTTCTCTTTTATGAAGAGTTGGGAAATTAAAATTAGCATTTGAAAGTATTCAAAAGATTGCTTGAACTTCTCATTCAGGTGTCAGATTCCACAGGTGCAATGTTTCATTAAGTACAGTGAAACCTTGAAATCAACTTTGCTAGGCAACCTCTGTTCTTAACATTATAGAGCAAAACCGAAAAATTCTGCTTTCCCTATAACTGAAGATATTCTTAGACAAATAATCAACTAAAAGATAAAGCCTAAGATGAACAAGAAAAAAAGCACACTGTTTACCTGTCCTCTCACCTTAAATATTGAAAGTATCGAGATTCTGTAACTTCTGGTTAAAAGAAATTTAACTTGTACTGTTTCATAGTTTAGCCAACTCTTCTGCCCTTACTAGAAACATATTGTAAAACTCTACTCTGTTACAGTGTAACTAATGTTAGAGGTCTTTTAGTACTAATTTTAAAAGGCAGTAATAAAAGGAGCAGATAAAGCGCACTGCTGGGAACACCTGAGTAGTGGGATGAAGTGATAGAATTTCTTTCTGCAATAAGAGAATAATTTTTGAAATAGAAAACAAAATTATGCTGGCACAGCTTTTTATTTCTTGAATTAAACTGCTTGTGAGACAAATACTATTACAGTAAAATACTTTTTTCCCCACAGAATTACTAAAAGTTCTGCTTAAATTGACTTATAATGATATAAGCTTCAGGGAAACATCTATTTTTATACTGATTTTGGCTTTCACTGGACCAGAACTCTTATTTACTGTTAATTCACAAAACTGAACATAGTATCAGTCAGTTTGTTGACTATTATCTATGCAATACAGAATATCTCGAGTAGTACTTGGAATCAAACCAGATAAAGTGTAATTTCTTACTTGATAAATTTTGCAGGTGTGCATGGCTTTCCTCAAGATCTTACCACTCAAATGGCAAATTGAGATAATCCCTCAATTTCTAACTCTCCTCCAATTAAATAAAAAATAGCAGATTTTCTAATAACCATTCATCTTCAAAATTATCACTGGAGTACCTTTAATATGAAAGGCAGTACCACTAAACAACAATGAAAAAAAATGCCACACACTCACTAAATACACACATTAAACCAAAACTAACTTGGAACCTTCCTGTCTAAACTAAAAGCATGGCTCAAGTCTTCTTGCATTCTAAAGTTCTTCTGTTTCATTTAATTTTTCTTATACATATATGGGAAGATATTGATTCTAAGTGCTCAGTATTTTGTCTCTCAACAGAATAAATATCTTCATGCTTACAATAAAATGCTTTCATAAAATAAATATACTAGTGATAATATAAAAGATAGCTTCAGGAGATGAGAAAAATGCAATGAAGGTGGCATGATCACCCATTCCAAAGAGCAGTTGCTGAAATACTTACAGAAGCTTTTCAACTTACAGGGCTCTACAAACCATAATACAGAAGACAATACAAACAGAAGTTTTATTTTGCACTGTAATACAGATTCATGCCATCTGTACAAAGTAAGAACACTAATTAAAGATCTTGTTCTGAATTATTTTGCTTTTTCAAGTCAATACTTATTTATGCAGAAGTCCTTGTGAAAGCCTATAAGCAATTTTAAAAAATGGCAGAGAGAAAAGTAAAATTATTAAATATACTGGATAACTTTTTTTACAGTTTACTTGTATTGTTTACCAGTGACAATCCATAAGCATTAACTAGAGGAGACAATCTCTCATGTATGGTCCAAGAAAGCTAATACTGAACACTTACACCACAGGTGTCTCCCAAATAACGACCATCATTTGCACAAAAGTACACTAGACATTACTTATCTATTTTGATTTGTTGCTAGTTTTGGTTTGTTTAAACAGAATCATGACCCAATCTAATTCCTTGAATAACTCAAGGCACATTTGAATTATCAAAATGATGACTTTAATTTAAAAAAACCAAAAAACCATCAATGCTTTCCATGACAGTAGACAAAAATGCTGCAGAACAATGACATTTTATATCTCATGCAATAACTAAAATTTGAAGAAATTGTTTATTAGGTTGTTTGACCTGAATATAATTAATACTTGATGTGTTTTATTTACCATTCTGTAATCCCATCCACAATTGCTTGTGATCCTTTTTTTGCATTTCATTGATGACTTGACTTTTGTGCTTTAAAGCATCTGCTTCTTTTATACAAGCCATAAAATGAGCTTCAATCACATCCTTAGAATGGCAGTGTAGAAGATCCTTTTCTGGAAAATTCTACAAAGAGAAATGATAGACCAAGAAAAATAAATGCATCACATACCTTGCATGATGAAGAATAAATTGTAATTTTAAACAGGCATATATTTATGCAAAAGAAGCACACTGGAATCTTCTACTTACAGAAGAATGTAACAACCATTCACTCTGCTGACAAGAAACAGGTTGCAGGGAAAAAGATTAAGGAAAAATAAAAGCTCAACAACTTTCTGTAAAAGCAGAATTTTAACAGGTTTTCAAGCAGATATTCTATTCTCAGACAATTAACAGGAGAAAATGATGAGAAGTAATTGACAAGCACCTAATTTATATTGGCTCTCTATGATATTTTATCAACTATTTCCATGCAGTTCCTTGAAAACCAAGCAGAATCACCCACATATATATGTATCTGCCACTTACAAACATTTTTCCTTAGAGATACTGTAAATCTTTGCCAGCTCCAGCTTTAACTAATCCACATGACTACTGCTAGCCTGTGTGACTTGATTTTAGACCTCTTTTATTTAGTTAGAACTGGCACACAGCATTCAGCATTACAGACGCACAACTACCACTCTTTGGGTAACTCTTAACCCTTCAGTAAATGACAACTACCTCTCCTAATGAATTTATTAAGGAGTTATAGTAGTATATCTCATTCAGGTACGAAAAAGAATTCTTTGGAAATTAACTGATCACAAGTCCAGCACTGTAGAAGTTGTGGTTTTCCCTCCTCCAGTTTTTCTTTTATCAAGACTTATTATCACTTGCCATTTTATAACACAAGCATTCACTACCACAAGTCCATTGCCTTTAGTATTCAGAAGTCTTAAAACCCACCTTTATTCCCTCCTTATTCATTTTATTTCCACAGTTGCTTATGACCATGCTGAATGGAGACAAACGAGTGACGGCATCATCAGTACTCCCTAATAAGCATATGTCACATTTTAATACTTGAATTCTCATGCTATTCCACTAGAGGCCCTTTCCTCTTAACCCCTTTACAAATTGGCATTTTAAAAATCTTTTGCGAGGGACTGTCAAAACCACTTTGAAAATACAAGTACATATAATGGGATATTTTTCAAAGACTTTTACAACACGTCAACGTCGGAGCAGTCTAACACTGGAGAAAACCCTACCTTCACTCCCCCACATAAACCCAGGAAAAATAATGAAGACTGCTTCAAAATACAGAAATCAAAAATATCAAAAAGGGAGCCGGGGATTGCCTTACCTGAAGGAAATTCTGAGGACAACAGTGATAGTTCACTCCTCATTAGGTTACTGACAAGAGTTGGAAATTAAATAATGGAATTTCATACAGTGATTCCTCCTTACGACAGTGAGAACCCAAACTCTGGAAACTGTGGATCAAAAGGATGAGTATTTTCCAAAAACAGGGGCATAAAGAAAAGGAAAGATTGCTAATATCCTTTCCACTGAAGTTTACATGGCTTGGGGTTGAACTTGCAAAAGGGAATGCTGTTGTTAGGGCTGGTGTATGTTAAGCTGACTAGAAATCTATGGACAGAGATAAATCTAGTTTCTTATATAAGAATGTCCAAGTATAAAGACATTAAAGAAGACAGAACAATAAGGAAAGTTCTTCTGGGGCAGGCCTTGCTCCTGTTCTACCCTACAAAGCTGAGTGTCTCAGAATAATTGGGCCCAAGATTACTAGGAAAACATTACTGCGATTGTTACTTGCCAATTGACATCTGCATAGGCCTGTAAAATACTTTCAGAAGTTCAATTTACTTGCTCAAATAAAAAAATAAAGTCTCATAACCAATCCAGAAGAAACAAAAAGACAGAAATAGCATACTTAAAGATCAAAAAAGTTCTTTACATGCAAGAATTCAAAGTGAGACACTGGCATCCCTCAAAACAAAAGAAGAAACAGTGGTATGTACCTAATGCCAAGTAATATAAGAACCTAGAAACTGCCTTTCATAGTTAAAAACTGATGTTTTAGCTAAGTTTATGAAAACAGTTTTGTTACAACAAGTGTTTCACTACACATATGTCTAAATATTGAACTATAGGGTCTTTTTTCGGACATTCTTCTCTTTCTACAAGTAGACATCTTCCCGCTGACTTTCTTCCAATGAACGTCAAGCTGCAGGGAATGTCGCTTCCAAGGGATAAGTTCCAGAAATCATACACACTGTAGTCTGCAGAACAGCAAGGATCTATTTTAAATTGGTCGAAGCTGGTTAAGCTAGTGTAAAGAATCTAGACACAGTAGTAGATCTAGGTGTGGCATGGTTAACTTTCCCAGCTTCTAAGGAGTAAACACTCCTGAATCTCAGTGCTGTGTACTCTTTTCTTTAGTAGGAGAACACTAACACATTTCTATGAAGTACTGTGAGTAGAAGCTGAAAAACCTAAACATGAAAGTGACAACTTACAAAAAAACACTGCACATCTCCAAGAAGCAGATGAAACAGTTTCACCTAGGTGAGACTGCCAATAGAAAACATGGCATACTCACTGATTTATCAATCAGGGCACAAAGTAAGTTTTATACTTAAATGTAGACCATGTGTGCTTTTTCAAAAAATTCTGCTTGCCTCCTTTCTACCTGAAGAAATAGTGATCAATCATAGATAACTTTATTCAATTCCCTGAAGAAAGGGACAATTGTAAACAAACTGGTAGCCACCCCTGCCTATACAACTAGGAGATTTGCAAAAAGTACTAACAGATGAGAAAAGCAGCTTTAACTCAAGTACTCTTATTGGTCTTACTCCCTCCATGTCCTGGATCTTTGAAAGGAAAGTTACTAAGGGTTGACTCTGAGTTTCTTAGAAAGCTCAAGGAGTCCTGGTTTTTATTTTCACATACCAGCAGACCCTTGCTGCATGAACTGGTCACAAAGAAATAGGTATCATCTGTACAGACAGGAGCACTAAATGACCTCTCACGCAAAACTGTACCAAAAACATCACAGGCAATTTCAACAGTCTTGTTTCATAATTCCATTCACCCATATTTATCTCTCAGTTCTAGTTCATGAAACATCTGTTTATCCTGTGACAGTCTACTTGCATTAGACTACACTTACAGAAAACAGGGCATTAAAAACCAAAAGGAATGTATCCAGTGGCAGGGGGTACATCTGTATTTGTGTTTAGTTACCATTAGTGGTCTTTTCTTTAAGTGGATTGATTTAAAAAAACCCCATTTATACTTCTAGCTTCCACAGTATCTCCTAGCAGTTCCACAATTTATCCATATGCTACATGGAAAAGTACTTCCTTCCCATTCCACCTGACCCAATCTTCACCTAAAAAACCACAGACACGATGACTGTCACAAAAGGACAGATACTGTCTCTCTTCTTGTATGTCAGGTCATGGATGGAGAAGCAGGCACCAGCAGACAATGGCTTCAGCAGAACCTCAGCCTTCCCCCTGGCAGACATGACTTCCTCTCCTCCAGAAGTGCTACTATTTCCAGAGCAGTTCACCACTTATCTACTGCCCAAAATTTGGAGAGGTGGTTACCACACTGAGAAGGTGAATACTGTTAAGCAGGCCGCAGAGTAAAGTGAGATGATTTTAACAGGAAGGGATAGAATTTCCCTCCTTCCCGTAAAGCCACACCTGGGTAACAAAAGCAACTTCACAGGCTACAGCTTCTCATGATTTTCAGACTCTAGCATTAGGGCCATGTTCAGCCTCATCCTTCTGCAACTATTTAATGCAACTGTTTTTCAACTGTACAAGATACAATGAATGTAATTTTATTGCATACTAGAAGTACACATGAACTGTTTCTTCAATGCAAAAACTAAGTGTGTTCATGATTTGGTCTGCATACATAACACAGGAGGACAATTACAAGCCTCTATCAACTTGAAAACTTCTGCTGAACAGAAATAAATCTTTTCCATGTTTCTAACTTCAAACAAAGAAACCTAATAGGGGGAGTTTGCAGAAGAAGTTGAAAAACACTCTTTACAGATGTTTGAGATATCTGTTGTTGACTGCATGCATTGGTAGAAGAAAGAAGATAGCCATGACAACAGAAGTTAAACCCCATGAAATCTAACACTGTTTAATTAAGCCAAATAAAAATTATGACTCCTTGAATAATAACTACACAGAAATGAAAAGAATACTCAAGTCAAAAATCCCACATCTGAACTATTCAGCTGTAAGGAACTGTAACACATGAAAACCTCTTCAATATTTTGACACACTTTGATATCTTTCAGTTATGTTTTGACTTAAGGATTCAGAGGGGTTTTATTTAAATAAACTTTCAGATTACATCAAAATAGGAAGAGAGATTATGCAGGTGCTAACTCCACGGTATTACATTACTAAATTACATCAACTTTTAAAATAATACTACCTTAGCAGTTAATTATTTCTGCTAATCTTTAATGTACACTTTTGAGAAAAACTGAAAGTAAATGATCTTTTGGCAAGCAGCAACACAAAGGCATTAAAGGCAAATTTACGTTGCTGATTAAAAAGCACTGTGGTGCTGCAACTTAATTCTCAAGATGCCTCTACTCTGTGATGGCAACATCCCCACACTGCCACTGTTAGTATCCCAGAGCTTTCAGAACATTTAAACTATGATTTCAGAACAATTAAACTATGATTTATGAAACTAGACGCCCTACATTTTCTTCAGAACATTCTGGAAGTTTCCTTATCCCAGGTCTCTGACATTTATCAGACCAGTGTAGCAATTACAATGGTTTCAAAAACATCCCCAACTTCAGATGTATTAAGTCAATCATTTTAGAAGTTTCAATATACAGAAATATTTATCATAAGAACGTATAGTTTCAGTGCACACTTCCAAAAAGAATCAATTGCAGTTTGAAAAAGTTTTTTGAGCACACCTTTGAGAATTGTTTCAATGAAAACATTCAACAAGTGTTTCCCAATATGCTTTTCATTTCACTCAAATCACTCACACACTAAAGTCAAGCCTATTAATGTAGCATTGTCCTTCAAATCAGTTTTCCTATTGCACTGTTTCTTCTACAGTGGAGAAACTAACATTTCAAAGTTAAATATCATGATGTGTAGTTGTGCTTTTGACTTCAAAACATATCTGGAATTATTGTCCCAATGCATTTCAGAGTAGGCAAGAATCCTGCACCAAAGCTAACCCTGTTCAAGTTCCATTCTGAGCAAAGATCAGCAGTGCTTTAAGTCACACCTAATGCCTTTACAATGTATAATCAAAACAATGTCTCTCCTGCGACTAAGCTGTCACAAGACCAAACTCATTCCACTCAGTTCTCTAAAAGGGACCAACATTAAGTACAACAGCATTCCCTGACTTCAATGATTTCTACAGCACGTCATATCCATGCTCATATGTGGCACTTCTCAATCTTCCCAATCTTCAGTCAACTCAAGCCAATTAAATTAAAAACATTATAGAAAGTTCTTCTACCGTGAGTGCCATAACTTGAAAAACAATTTTGGATTTTGAGATTATAATAGAATAATTTTCTGCAGAAAGTCTAGTAAAAGAACACACAATCTCATGGAAAATAGCTGCAGATTTACAGAACCCTTTATATGCTTCCTGAACAACACATATTCTCCATTTTAAATCACACCATTCCCATGTTTTATAGTTATGAAACCTTTTCCTAGCTTCCAAATGTCATGCAATCTCATGCTCACTTGTTCTTAAAGAAGGATCTATATCAATTTACCTTGAAATGCACTGTGATGCTCCAAGGAAGGGCTGTATTTGATGCATGGAGATCAAAGAGTAAACCAATTGGGTAATGCCTAAAAATGACAAGATATTAATTTAATATAGAAGCCATGCATTTAATTCTACATACCACAGTTAACATACCTGCATTTAGACATACACACACAAAAATATCTGTTTTGACAATTAGCATTCTTTATTGCTTACTTAGAAAAGTTATACAGGCAAGTTTAAATGACTGACAGGCAGAATCAAGTCTGGAATATACAAGTTCAATATCTAAACCAGTAGTCTCCAAGTTGTGCCCACAAAACACTGCTACTTTTGCAACAGCCTTAAGTGGCCTACAGCTGCTTTGTGGAACCCTCCAAAATAGTACTTATAGTTAAAAAACATCAGACCAGGAAGAGCTGGTCTGACAGAAAAACACACATGCTTTCAGATGCTTGAGTGTCCTGGGTTTATACCACACTGACCCTTAACATTCTTTCCTTCTCCCATATGTCTGATGTATCAATGCAGAGAATAAGTAGAAAAGTGAAAAAATTACATATTTGTGAAAGGGCTGAAAGAATATAGGTCCAGATCAACTCTATATCCTTACTGTAAATTTAAAAAGAATGAAAGGGGAGAAAAAAACTAATTGTACTTCTGTATTTCAATGGTATTCTAGATTAAAGGAGTTACACAAATAAGCTTGCTTCTGACAAACACTTCTGTCTCATAGCTTTCTCTCCTTTAAACTCATTAGAATATATAGCCCCCAGCAGTATACAGAACATATATGACACACACAAAACCCCTAGAGGCCCTGCAAAAAAAAGCTCTTTGTTCAGTTTTCTCACATACCGATATTGGGAAGATTTTTGATAAAATATTTTTTTTTACGTTCAGCATACCAAGACCCATTCTCTTATCTTTCAAAAATCATAACCCAAAGAGCCTTACTAGCTTTTCATACCACAAAGAGAGAAACACAACAGTTGAACTGTAAATTCAGTAGTTTCACTGAATTAAATGAACCTGATCACAGGTCGCAGACCCAAGCAAGTACATAAGTTTTGAAAGTCCCAAGAGTACTAACCAAGAGCGTTGCTTTAACAGCACCTGTGCCAAGCCGTTTTCGAGATCAGTGAAATTCTCACACAACAGTGCTTTAGCACCCTCTACGGGTGAGCCACCCCAAAGCTAAGACAAGTTCACCACAACAGCAAAATTAAACTCAAAAAATTACTACAATTCCTGAGCTTACCTGAGAACAAAGAATAAAGAGAATGCATATCCAGATTTATCCTGATTCACTGCTAATGCTCAAGTTTTTACCATGAAGTTCTTTTACTACTAACTGCCAATCATGTCCTAAACACTTAACAGGGATTCAGCAAGAGTTCCATGAAAGAGTGGTTTTCCAGGTGAGTTAAGTAACAAAACTCAGATTTGATAATTAGATGAACAATGATTTCCAGTTACTTTCAATTTATACAACAGAACAGAAAACTAAGAAAAAGAAAACCACAATAAAAACCCCCACAAAAACATCAGGTCTTGGCCTACATCGGTATTTTCTAATCAGTTAAGATTACAAAGTGAAGGTCATGTAATCAAGTTTCTTCAGTAAAATCCCTGTGCTTTGGAGAGTTGATAGATGCCTGATCAAATGGTGCTTTGACCTTTCGTCTTCCACTAATTTATAAACAGGAAGGATCAAGCATCCATCCAGTTGGTACTAGAGCCACCTATACAGTTACCAGCACTAGAACATAACCTACACAAAAGGGACAAAAACTCCACTGAAAGCCATGTGCAAGTGCTCAGATAGGATGGAAAGAAGCTGCAGGTGTTATCTCCCAGCATCTGCTGAAGAAACTACTCAGCACAGAGTGGCATCACTCAGGGAAGGCTGCTGAGAAAGGCTGAAGCTTTCCAGGTCTCAAGCTGCCAGGAGAGTTTGGGACAAGCAGAGGAAATGTCCTTGCCTAGAGGAGGTGCACATTAGTGAGGAGCTATGTCACCAAGTTAAGGAGCTGCAGGAGGTCAGGGGATTGCACAGCATCAGGGAAAAGAAAGAGATTAATGGTGACTTCACCAAGATCTCACAGAGACGAGAATCTGGAGAGAAAGAGCAGCCATTGGAGTGGTCAGTGGGGACTCACAGGATGGAAAAGACCAGAGTTGTGTGAACCCTGGTGTTGAGGAATCCTTTCAGTGCCAGTAACTCAGTGTGCAGCTGCAGTGGGAGCTGCAGGTTGAGCTCTGGGTGATGGGAGTCCCAGACAAGAGGACAGGAACTGGTGCTGACCTGCACAGGGACCTCTGGCCCTGCCAGGTGACCAGGACACTCAAGAGACATGGCAATGACTCACAGAAAAAACCCCACAATATCACACACAGACTGTGAGGGCATAAAAGTCCAGGGGTTCCTTGGTTTAGGGTCCCTGCTCCGGGGCACCAGTTCAAGCTGTTATTCTGTTGTTACACCACGATTAAGGTCTTTTAAGGATCCAGATCCCTGAGGCTCTGCTTTGGAAAACAAATGATTGAGTGGGTAAGGAAACCTTGTCTGACTGTGTGGTTGTGGGGTGTGTAAGGAGTCAAGCGAGGCACCCATCGGCTCCCTGGAGCTGCCTGCTGCAAAGGAGCCTCGGTCCCAGCTCAGGTGGTCTGAGCATGTGACTGACAGAGCAGCACCTGGAGGGACAGACAGAAAAGTTTCCTTAACCTCTGGCCAAGAGATGGCAGGCCTTCTACAACCACTGGCAGAGCTTCAGTGGCAGACAAAAGGCTTGAAGTTCTGAGGAAGCATCAGAGCTGCCTGAACAACACATCCACAGCCATAGGAAGCAATCATAGCACTAGGAGACTCCATCCTACAGGGGAGAGAGCCACATCTGCCAGCGTCACTTGTTAACCTGCAGAGGTTGGCTGGTTGTTAAAAAGTTGCATACTGGCAAAGTTGTCCTCTGCTTGGATTATTAGTCCTTACTGTTTACCCACATAGGGACAAATTTTAAGTGCTGCAAGAGAACCCAAGTTGATCAAAAGTGACTATGCAAGTTCTAGGTGCCCCTAGAGGAGGCATCTCCACAATTTTGCCATTAAAGTAGACAGGTTCAGAGAGGTGCCTGCAGGTCAAGAGCTGGTTATGCAGCTGGTGCAACAACAAGGACTTGGGTTTTACAGACACAGGACACTCTCTGGGGATAATGGACTACTAGGGAGAGATGGAATCCACCTAAGTCAGACAAAAGTATCTTTGCCTTCAGGTTGCCTGGCCTGGTGAGAGCTTTAGACTATAAACAACAGGAGTATGAAAAACAACCCACAGATAAATAGAAATTAATGGACATGGGTGGATAGCAAGTGGTGAAAGGTGACAGCTACAAGGGAGATGTCGAAGTGATAAAAGAAGGTAGAAGAGAGCCCACTACAAATATCTACCAGAAGTGCACACAGCTTGGGAAACAAGCATGAAAAACTAGAGTTTCACATGCTATGACATTACTAGGAGAGTGTTGGGCTACCTGAGGTAAAATGAGACAACTTGCACAACTGGAATACTGCTGTGGAAGGACAGACATAAGCTGCTTAGAAAAGGCAGGCGGGGGCAGAGAGGGCAGAGGGTTGACTTCCATGTGAGGGCGTAGCTTAGATGTGTGAAACTTAATGAGACAGACAACAGGTTGGTTGAGTTCTTGTGGTTCAGGAACAGAGGAAGGACTAAAAGGGCAACAGATCATGCAATCCAGGTGAAAAAATAAATAGTCTTCTTTAAACAACTCAATAAGTGTCTACATCACAGATCCTGGTTCCTGTTAATCTCTGACATCTGCTGGAAAAGCAACACAGTGGGACACAAGTAGTCAAGATTTCTTGATACAGACACTGGATGAACCCAAAGCTGAATCTGTTACTTATTATTAAGACAAAAGAGTTCTGAATGTAATCATCAGTGGCAGTTTTAGCTGCAGTGACCATGAAATGACAGAGTTAAAAGTCCTGGAGAAAGGACAGTAAGCAGAATACAGACTTTTGACTTAATTTTTCATTTCCTCCTGGTGCCCCTACAGAGTTCAGGCTCAGCCACATCAGATGCATCATCACTGGTCAACACTTTCAGTCCTTCACCTGCAGCCAGAGCACTGAACCTATGCTGTACTTACAGAAATGAAAGTGTAGAAGGAACATTCCTCCTAGTGCAAGAAGTCATAAACTTCCAGCTCTTCCAAATCTTAGGAGACTCTTTTCTAATCCAGTAATCATAGTCTTTGCCTGAATCTCCTTCAGTGTTGTTGTAGGTTTAGTCTCCTATAGCTGCAGTATGGCCTGACGTTTGATCCATTTCCTTCTGTAGTCTCTAATGCTGCACAGTCTGATAATCTCTTCCTGAAACTCCTTACCTTGGTGACACAGACCCTCCCCCAGCACACACCTCCAGCAGGCAAAGAATCCATTTTCCCCTGTCCCAACGTTCTCAGCGGGAGCAAGGACCCGGGGCCCTGTACCTCCAGGCCTGGAGAGTTTCATTCTCCTTTAAGAACTTGACCCATGCACAGCAGAGCCTGAAGTTGAAACTATGTTTCAGACTTCCTCCAAAAGCTCAAGAAAATGGAAGAGCTGC
This sequence comes from Picathartes gymnocephalus, assembly GCA_013390045.1. NCBI lineage: Eukaryota > Metazoa > Chordata > Aves > Passeriformes > Picathartidae > Picathartes > Picathartes gymnocephalus. The sequence continues at coordinate 14,668 of WEKY01023196.1, forward strand.
ATCTGAACAGATATAGACTTCATCCCAACTAGGTGTGAAACTGCACGGACTGTAAGCAGTAAGATCACACAGTGCAAAGTTAATAATTACAATAAACAATATTATTAACGAGTTCTATTTGATTCTGAATGCACAAGTCATAGCTAAAAAGACTAAACATTAATGCTAACTATTCTTTCTCTACCAACTACTAGCTCAATCTAATTCTCAGTTCTGGTGTTTGGGTCTTCCCCAGAGGAAGCTTCAACTTTCTGGGATTACCGTTCTTCTAAAATACCAGTTTACAAATGGCACTTTTCTTAGAAAAGCAGTTCCACTGAAATCAGCAGAGCTGATCCTGCCAGAATATGCCTAGTTTTTCTGAAATAAGAGAGCCTTAATTAGAAGATCATCAGTACACTATTTATTTTCATTTCTATGTTCAATGAGTTTAATAACTCTTCATTAATTTTAGAATTACAAGTTGTATTTTTACTCTATACCTATATTCTACAGTTCTGTTTTTTATTCTAGTTTAAACATCATGGTATTTGAAAACTTAACAGAAAATACAGATCTATTTTTGGTTGAAGTACAAAGCCTCTCTTTCCTTTCTTGTTACAATTTCAGTGAAAACTAGTTTCTTCCTAATATTTACCTGGGATTATGAACACTCTGGGATAAATGTGGTACCTTGCAGTTTATTTAGGTACTGTCCATGACTCAATGTTACTATGGCACATAAACCATTTCTTGTTAGATTCCACATAACTAAAATAGATGTCTGAAGCTGGTTTTGCCAGTCAGTTATAAGAAAAGTTTAAAGAGATAGTTTTTGTGGGTTTCTATTTACATATTTTCAAGGTTTACACTAGGTCGGTCTCAAAGACACAAAAAACTAGAAGAGATCTACTGCATCACCAAGTCTACAGGGACTCCACATTGTGATGCTTGCTAATCACAAGACAATCCAGGTTCAGTAAGATTTAAAAAAAAAAAATCACTATTTTTCTTTCCAATGATGACACAAGAAATAAAAAGAGAGAAAAATCTCTTCATCATTCAAAATACTAAATACCTTCTGGAGGGCTGATGCTGTCTATACAGAACTAGCAAACTCTGCAGCTTTCAAAACTATTTTCTTTAAAACTCTTTAACAGCTAAAGAAGTAGAAAACCTGATGAACAGTATTTATGAAAACTAATTAAATGAAACAACATCAGTCCAAGTCCCTAACCTCTCACAATAAAAACCCAACAAACTAAAAACCCAAAAGAAGATAGTTTCAATAGACTATAGGACAGAATAAAAACAGAATCAATAGCAATTAGTTCAGTAAACTTGAACTAATCGAATTCAACCAATGCTTGCACACCAATATTAGATTTTTATAGTGCAAGCACATATCACACCAGTGAACAGAAGGCTACTCATGTTTTATTACCTTCAAGCATATAAGCTATTTGCATTCAGACTCCAGAAATATGTCTTCCTATCTGTGTTACTACACATCTTTTAGGAAGGATTTAGGATTTATTTAGCAATTCTACTGCAAGCAATGGTAAAGCCAAAACCACAGGCATTCTGAATTATGGCAACAACTACAACAAAACCAGTAAGTGCAGCACAACACCTGTCTTACACATACAGTAATAATTCAAGCAGAATAATAAAAAAATATATTCAACATTAAACCTTTTGTTTTTCCCCCAAAACATGCATTTCTTACCCTTCATCCTCTTATGTCATCTTTGAAATCCAGGGGAGTGATCACTTTAGGAAAACTACTGACACTGTGCTGAACCTGGGAACTCTCTCCATGGTAAATCACATAAAGTACAAAGTTCAATAAACTCACCATTTCAGTGGTGTACCTTCGTATTCAAACCATATTTCACTAACTTCCTCTTGTCTCATAACTTTCTGGAAATGTTTCTTCACTTTGTCTGTTACCAGTGTCAAGTAGCTTATCCTTGGCAAAAGTAACTGAAAAAAAATTATAAAAGACTTAAGTGTAAATAAAATACACTACAACTAGTAAAAATCTGTAACAAGTATGCATTTTCATAACCAAAATTCAGTTAGCATTCTCTTTTTCCCTTTTTTAAGGTAAGAGGTCTTTTATACAGTTTACTTATTAATGGTCAATGAAAGGCCATAAAATGATGTACTCAGAAGATGCAAAATAACAGTATCCAACATATTAATACAAAAAAAAAGCAAAAAATTAAGTTCTTGATTCTTTCAGTGGGGTGTGGGGGAGAACAGTGGAGTTCAATTTCTGCTTTTCTGTATTTAAATAATGAAGTTTTAAACCTTTTTCATATGAACATAAGAAGAGATTCTAACTTCTTACTGAAAAGAATGAGCAACTGTGTATCAGCTGTTATTTGAAAATGGAAATTTCTACAGAAGGAAAAAGAAAAGAATGAAAACTAGATGCTTAAGGGTTTGGTTTCCAAGTGTTTTGTACTTCCAGTAGCTGGCAATTTCCATTTTCTTTGCACTGGGTTTGCCAATTCAACCTATTAGTCAAGATTACTATTCTTCCACTATTTAACCTTCATCCAGCAACTAAAATCAGAAATAAAACTGTAAATATTTTATTAGTTGAAACAAGACACCTTCTTCTCTCAAGTGCATAGTATCCAAATCAGAACGTTGCGCTATTTTTATTTGCAACATCTTCCCTACCATCTTTTTTTTAAAGTCTTATGCCTAGGAGTGGTTAAGCACTGTATCAATTAGTGCATTGACTGACGACTGTGTGGCACATTTACAAGAGATAAATCAATCCATAAGGATTAACAAACAATGTTTTTCAGTTTCTCAGTGAGTAAAGATTAACCTCCCAGTAAAATATCAATTCACTTTAGAGCAGGTATTTTAAATCAATAGTATCCATCCTGTAAAGTTTTGCTTCATAATTATTAATAAAATAAGCAGGCTTAAGGTATATATAGATTATATTTTGCATGTTTAGAGAAACATTTGTTTTCCAGTGTTCCTCATAACCAGTGTTGTTTCTTAAAGTATTTTCTTTACAGTATATGAACAATGGCAGGCCCTAAGAGAATGTCTGTGGTACAGATATCCCAAATCATGTAAGGATATACTTTGCCTGACAGAAAACTTGATCTCTGCTGCAACATTCTTCCAGAATTTCTCCAATAATTAGACCACACTGCAATATATAAATCAAATAATATTTTGGCCATGATATTACAATTTGTAAATACCCAATTCATAAAGAAATATGGAGAGTACCTCAAGTTCCTGGAAGAACAGGTTCATCTTTTTGATAATGCCACATTAGGCTAGATCTGTGACACAGCTAAATTTTACAATTATATAAAATTACATAAGGCTAAGTCCCACCACTATCACAGTCATCATGTCAGTTAACACTCCATTTTTCATGTACCATATGGTTTTCTTTTTCCAGCTGCTGCTTTTATTACCTTGTTTCTACCTTGTTTCATAGAAGCAATGTAATCAAAACACAGCCTTCATTTTTAAAAGGCAAACAAACTCAATATATCCAATGAAGTTATGTACACACTCGTGAGAATTGTTTGGTACTTTAATGACTTGAATGACAACACAAGCTTAGCCTTTATTTATCTAATTCCACATATCATCACTGACTGTTCTTGAGACAATATAGTCCAGGCTATACCAATCACACTCACATATTTTTGGTAATAATTTCATGTTATTTGTGCATGATAAGTACAATTAAATTAATACTGGTGTACTCTGATGAGACTTACTAGGACTCTGACAAAAGCCAATTTTCAGCACATTACATGTAGCACAGGCATGTTGGAATTGATAAATATATTAAAGCATTATTTATTGCAACAGCATTTGATGTAACCTTTAAACTGCATAACTTCCTCTGTAAAATATTTTACTTCAGTTTGTACTGTGAAAGAACAACTCAGTTTCTACTTCAACACAATTAGAGAACAGAGACAATAACCAAGCAGCATTCAATTGAATTTAACAGAATGAGGCCAGCACTCCCAAAAGGCTTCAACAAAAACTGTACAAAACCCAACAGTTAATCAGGTTAATCAGGATTCCCTGTTTTTCAGAGATGCTGAACATTGGTAGAACCTACTGAACTCTTTGTTTGGTCCCTCCACTTCTTTTACCTTGATATAGTTTTCCCCTTCCATGGGAGAAATGAAGGGATCCAATTCTACCACTTTTCTAGCTTTAAATATCTTAGAGATTTACAAGTATACTAAATCTGTTAAGTGAGATCTTTAAAAGCAGTTTAAATACATTTTCACTTTGTTACCCCTTTTAATATCCCTTCTCCACTCACTGAAAGATAATAAATAAAATCATGAGTTCTCTTCATTAAAATAGGAAAAGTAGATTTCCAAATACATCACAAAGCAGAATAAATCCTCGCAGCCATCCCTAAATGTCATCCCCAAAAATTACACTAACCGCAACACGTTCCTTTTGAACATTGTGTATTGCTACAGTATTTAATCACAATAACCAGGAATGTTTTCTTATTAAGCAGGAGGTTAAATGAAATACAAAGAACTCCTAATGCCTAAGTAAATGCTTGCAGTGTAACTTTGTGTAAAAAGAGTACCTCTCCAGCTATCTCCACAGACTTTGTTTCAGAGCATACAGCATTTTTACATGCAAAGCACTAAAACAGAAAAATTACAGATTTAACAGGAACTGGACTAGTCTGCTCACTAAACTGTCTAGGGAGATGAAACAAAGCATCCTAATGCGGAATGGCTTCATGTTGCTCACAGCTAGAGACATCTTAACAAAATAATACCTTTGACACTGAGCAAGCTAAAGAGTGATCCTGTTAAAGACTAGTCCCTTGGGCAGAGCATTATTCTAAGACTGAATCCTGCTGTAATTTTGTTCTTTATACAAGTCTCAGTCAATGAGTCTCTGTTTCCTATATAGTTCTTTCATCCTTTTCTTTCTGTTGCTTGCACCAAGAGGCAAACAGTGTATCATTTTAAAATAAAATGCATAACAATTTTAGGATGAGAGAAAAATCAGACAAAAGTAGTTCAAGCAAGCTGTTCCTAAATATGCTGCCACTCAAAACAAAAGCATCTGTATGAAACACTCCAAAGAAAAATGATGTATCCATTTCTAGCATAACTCCAGAAACCTACCCTACGTGTGTGGATGCTGTTAAAAGCCTGAGCAGAAAAACCCAGCGTATTAACTGCAGTTTTGAGACAGAGAGAAAGCTTTCTCACAGTCTGTGGTGTTGTTTATGAGATCTGTAGAATTCAGGAATGTAAACACCTGTGCAGCTGTGCATTTCCATAAAGAGGTTGGACTTTTGTTGTTGTTCCTAATTAACCAGTAGGTTTAAGAGGGTGTTAATGTTCTTAGCCAATAATATGATACTTAAGTCCGTGTGTATCAAAGACATGGGACTTTGAATAAAGGCCAGGTGGAATATCTCAAGATGGACAAGTGTTCCTGACTTCTTTATGTCATGCCCCGGAGAGAACAGCGACATACGTGACTATATTAAGACACAGGACAGTGTTTTACTGGAGCTGCCCAGTCTTTATGTCACCACTCTTTCCAAAAGACAGGCAAGTTAATTTTAAATTACTTATCTTACCCCTGTGCAGTGACAGAAGGTGATACACACATGCATCACTCCTGTGCTGCACAAACCCATCTCACAGACAGGGCTCTCCTGTCACACCACTCACAACAAACCGAAATCCATCCCACAGACTCTGGGTTGTTTTTCTAGCCCCTCACCCTCCAAGTCTGTGTCATCCTTCACGTTCATAAAGCAAGCTCCTCAGAGCAGAACACTTTATGCTCTCTCTGCTTAATGATGCCAGTATTTCCTTCCCATGCAGTCTTTCATTTATGAAAGGCAGACTGGAATACAAAGGTTGTATCTATACTAACAAGTAAGAGGAGACATGTAAAGCTGAAGAGCTGAGGTCAAGGGCTGGAAATGTTAATTATATATACTTTTCTACTTTACCCATAATTATAGGGGGTTTGATGTTCTTTTACTTTGATTTAGCACAAGTTTGCTCCCAAACACCAAATGTCCATTAGCAGATGAAGCCCATCTGCTGCTTCAGCTTCACGTGAAAATGATTTGGCCGATGGGCTGACTGCTCTGTGATGCCAACCTCAGCACAGGAAGTGGAAAGGATGAAGATTTATTTCAAATACACTCCAGATCTGAACAAAAACATTAATGCAGACACACTCTGAAACTATCAGAACTATACCATGACTTAAAACCTTGACTGCTATTCTGCCTTACACTATTATAAATCCTTGGTCCCTCCAAAGACACAAAGGTGTGTTATCAGCTCCAACATAAACTGAAAAATGAAGAAGCTAAAATTTTAGAACTATCATCTGTAAGTAACCACATTTTGCAGAAAGAAAGAATTAAGCATTGAGAATTTTTGTGCACTCTTTACAGAGTAAATAAAAGAAATCCTACGACCTTAAAACCATTTCCTTGACTTAGAAAGTCACACCATGAGGATAACACGGTTTCATGGTTTCCATGCCAATGTTAAACAGATCAAGGCTGCATGCCTCTAAACTTAAATTCATACCTTTCAAGTAGTATGAGTTACACAAAGTATGCAAACATATTTTAACTCACATACATAATTTAAAGTCTGAGACTTTTAGGTAGATGTATTTGGCAATAGGTCAACAAATAAGAAGTGCTTATGTTTTACCAGTGATGAACCTAAAATATACAAAGATGAGCACTATTATTGCTGAACAAAAAGCACTAGTAGTTTATTAGGTCTCAAAACAACACATGCAAATCAGAAACTGATGACACAAAGAACACAGAAAAAAGTTCTATCCAATGTGGAATGGGATATGATAACACTTAAGAATTTAGAATCCCATAAAAAGTAAAAGTTCAAGAATTCCCTCCCATATACTTGTTACATTTCAAATTTGCATTTCACTGAATCAGCTAACATTCTTTCTCAATTACATCTCTATTAGGTGCTTAAAGAATGAAAACTGATGAGAACACCATCAATAAATGCATCATCATAGAAGGCACTTCCATGTTACAACTCAAATACATCCATCACCCTTTTTTTGTCATCAGCTAGCAATCCTATTCAGGCAGTGTTCTGTTTAGAGATTACACTTGCTTTTCTTATTTCTGAGCTAGATCTCTCATGGCAGCTGGACTTCAAAGACAAGAAAATTAGCAGAAGTCATCCACAGAGCCAGTGTTCATTATCAGTTTGTGTTACACAAGTAACCAACCTTAATGTTTAAGATTTCATAAGTCTGACTAAATTATTTCTGCATTAATAGAAGCTCTCTCCCTTCGACTGTTCATTATCCAAGAACATACAAACTCACATCCAGACTCCTCCTTTACCTAGTCACTTGCTGATTCTCATAATTTTTTCAAAGATCTTAATTATCTCTGATAAGTTTCTCCCACTAGTGAAAGAAGCCTGAAGTTTTCAATTTGCTGTGAAGAAAGACAAAGTCACACAGCATGGTTATAAGTTTACTTTCTGAAGCTACCAGGAATAAGAAGAAAAAAAGTGGGGCTTTTTTCACAACATGCAGTAGTACACGTGATGAGAATAAAGGAAACAAACATAATCACTGCCTTGGACTATTTGTGACTACCTTTGTCATACTCACATAGTATGGTTCAGCTTCCCTTTCAGTTATCTCATCCTGATAGAGAGTGAAACAGGTCGGTATTCGCCCAAACCACACATCTCGAAGTACATCTTTGTCATCTGTCATTCTTCCAATGGACAGTGAAGCACATGTAGATCAGTCTGTTTCTTCAGCTACAACTGTAACCCATTCCCCACCCCCCCAAAAAAACAAGTCAGCACGACTGCAAATAAAATACATCTCGTTAAAGGTTCTCCTATAACTACGTTCCTGCAGGCTGACCAACGCTGTCACCGGGGCACCAAATGCATCACTTGGTACAAAGAACGGGATGAACTAAGTTCCCAACTACAAACACACGGTAGATAAGGAGTGAAATGTAAATGAGCGTTTCCTAAGGCTGCATCACGCCCCAGCCGCAGAGCCAAAAGGTCCTTTCCCGTTACCGCCCCGCAGTCACCCAGCAGCTCCCGCACGCCGAGGCCCCGGTGCCGGGGCAGAGCCCGTGTCCGCAGCCGGGCGGGCAGGAACACCGACACGAGCCGGGCTCTCGCCGG
>WEKY01023196.1:23508-40300 GCA_013390045.1 Picathartes gymnocephalus
GCCGCTGTGCTGCCGCTGTGCTGCCGCTGTGCTGCCGCTGTGCTGGACTCGGCCATGGGCCCCCTCCTGAGGCATCGGCGGCGTCGCTCAGCCGATAGACAGCGCGTTTGAGGATTTAGGGCACTTAATCTCTGTTTTCTCCTACCAGATTGTTCTTTTTCCTGCTTCCCCAAGGAAGCAGTCATAGCACCAAGCCTCGCGGAGTTCAAGAAGCGTTTGGACAGTGCTTTCAGGCCCATCGTGTGGCTTTGTGGGGTGCCCGTGCAGGGCCAGGAGTTGGACTCCATGGGTCCCTTACAACTCGGAATATTCTATGACTTTTTCTGCAGTAGATCTTACCCACCCTGACAGATGGAGCAAGTCCAGAGGAGGCCACAGAGTTGATAAGAGGACTGGAGCACCTCCCCTACAAAAAGAAACTGAGGAAGTTGGGGCTGTTCAGCCTGGAGAATAGAAGGCAACCTTCTGCAACCTGTCTGAAGGGGCCTACTGGGAAGCCAGAAAGGCACTCTGTGTCAGGAACAGTAGTGATAGGACAAGGAGGAATGGGTACAAACTGAAAGATGGGAAATTTAGGTAAGGCGTTAGGAAGAAATTCCTTACTGTGAGGGTAGTGAGGCCCTAGAATAGGTTGCTCAGGGAGGTTCTGGGTGCTGCAGCCTGGCAGTGTTCAAAGCCAAGTTGGATAAGGCCTTGATGAACCTGTTCCAGTGGGAGGTGTCCTTGCCCGTGGTGGCAGAGCAGATTCGGACTAGATAATGTTTAAGATCCCTTCCAACCCTTCATATTCTGTAATTCTGTAATTTTATACCATGATCACAGGAGGATGAGGAGTACCTGTTGCCACCAGTGACACCTCTTACATACCAAAGCATCATTCTGGATTGGTTTTTATCAGCTCAGTACGTGTAAGTTCACAGTGCACTCCACCTCTGCACTTCAAAGAACATCTCCCACAATTCTGTCGCTCTGCAAATCCCCATCTCCATGTCCTACAACTGGAGGAGTGCAGGGGAAGAACAAGACTCGTGGCAGGGAACATCATAACTCCAAGGAAGATACGTATCCTCTTGTGCTGCACAGTAGCAGTTGTCAAAGCTGGGTTGTTCCGTGGCAAGATGTACAACTGCAGCAAACATCTCAGAGCGGGTATTCCGGCATATTTGGAGGAGAGCTGATACGGTGTCGTTTTAGCGGATGCACACGCTGCAGTTTCAGTAGTGCCACGTTCTGGCCATGCTGCCTTGTGGCCACCAGATGTCATGCAGTGGCCACGGCTGCTGAAGAAGTCTTCGGGAAATCGGGAACTAACTGCAGTTATTACAGACTTTTGGTGGGGTTTACCCAAAGACTGGCATTTTAATAAGTTTGTGTGTTGCTGAGCCAACAGTATGATTTGCAGAACTCTAGTATTTTTTCAGTCATCTGAAAGATTAGAAAAGTCTGAAAGACTCATTTTATTTCTTTTCCCAGTTTAAATAAGTTCATCATTAGGACCTCTTTTTGATAAAAACATAATATTCCAAACATGAGCCCTAATAAAAAGATTATCTCTTTTGCTAGTGCTCTATAAGCAAAAAGTTAAGCTATGGCACTTTTGTTATTTGGGACATACACAAGGAAGCTTTCCTTGCCTTGTCTCTGAAGTTTTTTGTGACACATTAATTAAAAAAGCAGGTAAAGTGCTGTAAACCTGAAGAAAACTTTATATTTGGTATGGCCTGCCCCAAGGATAGGGAAAGAAGGCATGGAGCACATGTGATACTGCAAGGGCTTTATGCTCTGAAGGAACCAGCTCCCTTACACTCCTGAATATGGGCAACTATACTCACCTTGCACGTGTTGGGCATGATGGTGGAAGGGGAGAGGTTCCTCCAGAAGTATTTTCTGTGCACTCGCAACAGTTTTAACTAGTGGTGGATGGTGTGGAAGTGATTGTCTTGCAGACCTGGAATGGCAGGTGACGTGCGCAGAACTGATTCCACAATTACAGAGACATCCAGCCCACAAGGACTGCACATTACTAAAGGCTTCTCTGTGTGTTTCTGCATGGAGCCCCCTTAATGCTCTTAGAGATCTGTTGAAACCAGTATCAGGAGGATGCATTGACCAGGGGAGCTGCTGTGAGATGCCAGCTGGAAAAACACAGAAAGAGAAAACCCCAACCAAACAGACAAAAAACCCCAAGATTTTTACAAAGATTTTTCCTCTTTACAAGATTTGCAAACTTTCAGAAAGCTTCACACATATGGATATCCCCTACAGGAAATCAAGGAGAACCACAGGTTTAGTCTTTGTCCTTTCCTTGTATGAGCTCCTCACAGCTCTCCTATAGAAAAGGGTGGTTTTGGTAGGATTTGTAGACTGAAGGGTTTGACTCATCAGTGTAGCAGCATCACTAAAGGTAATGCCATTTTTTTCTCACAGGCGTGCAGGAGTCTGCAGGCACTGCTATTATCAGTGATACTGTTAGGATGTGACCCCTTCTTGATGCTGCCTGTGCTCACTTCCTGAGGTCTTACTTAACCCCCACTGCTATGGTTGTTGAAGCACGACATTGGCCAGCTAGACTGTGCAGTCAGCATTCTGCTGATTATTAATGACGACTACCAAGCAGATTAAACATTTACTTCTGCATTTTTCTCTTGTGTATAATACAAGGAACATAAGCACCTCACTCAGGCATATGGATTCCACTTCATAGGCTGAAAACTGAACTCCATTGAGCACCCAAGTCTTTTGTTGGATCTAGATACAAGAAGCCAGGTAGAGAATAAAACTCAGTTAAGTTATAAAGTGAGATAACTTGCTACTTAAATTATCTTCCTATTTAAACATCCTGCTGGTGTAGTTACCAGACACAGATACAGCAAGAGACACTGTCCATGTGAGACCTCAAAGGCAATAGTTCTATAGGTGAATGAGGCTCTGCTACTGAGACAAAGTTGGTTGCAGATAAACACACGAGATATAATGTGACTACTGAACAAATAAACTAAACCTGAAGTGAATGCTAGCTTTGCTGTTATTATGATTACAAATAAAGAATCCAAATCCAAACATTAAAAATAATTGCCAGGAGGTAATGTCAAAAGAAATAAAATAAAAAGGGAATTACCTCTTTGACATATTGTTTTTTACATCGCTATCTAATGCTTTAAGTTGCACCATTACTTGGCACAATGGACTGGTTTAAATTGGAAGGGGAAGAGCTCAACAAACATATTTCCAATTCCAAAGATCCTCGAGCAGTATTCCCTCATGTTAAACGTCATCATCAGACAACACACAGTGAGTCATTGCCTAATGGCAGCTGAATCAAAATACCTGCTATTGAGTACATATGGAATGTGGAGATGCTTGTAACAAACAAGATTATAATTAAAGATGCATTAATTCTAATAAAAATAAGAGAAATGGAACAGATGGATTACATATTTGTGGGCAGTTATGTTTTTGTGTAATGGGAGTGCAGATGAAGATTTATAAGCAGAACTGGTGTATAATTTACATTGGAAGGGACCTCTGGAGTTCTTTCCTGACATCTAGGCCAACATCCCTTCTCAAAGCAGGAGCAACTACTAAGTTAGAACCTATTGGTAAAGGCAAATTATACCAGCATTTGATTGCTGAAAAGTTATCTGCAAGAAAATGTGAAAAACTATTTCCCTCTGTATTTTGCTAGAACTGGGATTATTGATATTCATTACTTTGTTCACACAGAATGAATTTAATGGTGCTTTCATAGAACTGGTGTTTTATGTCACCTACACATACCACAAAGTAAGGATATAATGTATATACTTACATAAGTTACACACACATGTATGTATAACAAATAGCCTTGGCGGGTGGACAAAAGATTCCATTTATTCAGTCCTGGCTCCTCTTTTGTAAAACTCAGACTCATTAAATCATTGGCAAAACACACAGATATGTGAAACTTTACCTGTTCCAGTGTTGTTTTATTAGCAACTGATCAGCAATCACTATTGCTGTTTTCTCTTCACTTCCCTAAAAGTTTTCAAGAGAAAGCAAAACATACTTTAATTTTCTAGCTATTGTGTTTTGAGTGTATAAACAAAACCAGATTGTGAGAATCCTTAATGTACACCTTCTAACATGCAACAGTGAGTAAGTGTCAAATGAAACTCATAAAGCTGCTATTTATATCTAGCTGAATAGTTCATTGTTGCCTACTCCCATTGAAGAGTTAATTTGATTAATTACATGAGAAGCTGATTCATTCATCTGAGAACTTCCTGGAAATATTACAAGATGGCACTTAATATTTACCAGATACAATTTTAACTTATAAATTTGTGGAAGCAAAAAAATCACTCATGTCTGGATGTAATTCTCCTTTCATGCTTTCCGCACCTACTAATATTTGTCTTCTGTAACAGCAAATATATTTGGAAATATTCTAGACTGGTTTTAAACTCTTTCTTGTCTAAATAACTGAGGTGTGCTGACAACTGTCCTAGTTTTCCCTCCCAGTTGTTAACTCTTTTTTACTTTGTTGATTTCATAGAATCACAGAATGGTTTGCATTGGAAACGGACCTTGAAGATCATCTAGTTCCAACACCCATTTCCTGTTTTAGTTCTAACTTAAAATTCCTAAGCCATATTTCAGAGTATCAAAAAAATCTTTTTTTGCTAAACCAAGTGACTGGACATTAGGAAATCGTAGTTCTAGGTCTGCTGCTTATTATTTACCTTGAACAAAATTTCTTGGTTTTAGACTCATGAAGACATCTTGGTCTTAGTGAGGAGGAAGGGAAATATCACTTTTTAAGATTTCACAGTATGTACATATGGAGATTTCTTATGAAGGTAGATCAGGTAAGCTTTCTTTTTTAATATATTGACAATGCCAACAGCCAATTGTTCACTTAGCTGGATTTTTACCCCTTTTCATGTTAACTAAGACCTATTCTGTCAAGTATTCTCACTTATCAAAAGATGTGTACCTGGTATTCAAAAAGTAGTGGGACAATGATTCCCGACACTTCTTTTTTTTCTGTTAGGAATACTGACAGAAGGGTTAATGGCTTTGTCAGTACTATCTCAGTATGGGAAAAGTTTGGCTCTATCTATGTTTGTATCTATGTACATAACTTTAGCCATTCATGACCAAGGATCAGCACTAACTTAGGGCTGAATCTCAGCACAGCCAGAAAGTAACACAAAAGTAGAAGGAAGATAATACAATAATCGTGTGCTGTTTGGAGCTGGAACAGCCTTTAGGTTGTTTCATTTTAGGCATGAAGAGATTTCACCAATAACCTACCTTGTTAATACCATTGACATGTCAGCTGCTGAGACACAGGCAGTCCAGCCTTTAGTACAAGATGATACTAAGAACCCATGTGTCACCCAGCACTTGGCAACTGCCAGAACTGAAACCAGAATTAACTGCTGTTTGCTGACAAGTAATCTTTTATACCTCAATAAGAAGACTTCTTGCTGTACAGTTCTATATTAAGATTATTTCAATAAGGATTTCATTCCTTTTCTGCATTATACTGCGTAATTCCAAGCATCTGAGCTAGACTCGTTACAACCCGGTCTATTGGCTAAATTATGAAACCTGACTTACTCTTACAATAAAGTACCAAATATCATATGGGTTCATGGATAAACACAGTGCCAAGTGTGACACAGAGACAGCACCCCATATTCCCTGCCCATCCAAGTCATCAAGACTTCAGAAAAGTAATTTTCTATTCTCAGTAAACATATCTGTCTTATGACAGCTGACATAGACCACAGTTTTTCCCTTAGATTTCTGAAAAGAAATAGTACAGATTTCTAATAAAACACAGGATTACTCTATTGCAGACAAAGGGGTGTTTTTGGTATGACTGGATGATCTTCAGTGCTTTTACCCAGGGAAAGATTTTTTTCCCAGTGATTCCAAATTCACTTTGATAATTTTGTAGTACTAAAGTGTTGGTAGTTTGAGTTCTGAAGCTCTGAGATATCTTTGTTTCTCCACTAATAAAGCGTGTTATGGAGATTTAAATGTAAAGGGACTTGGTAGTGAATTTAAAATACATATTGGATGCGAGCTTTTCTGGTTTTCTTTTCCTCTTGGTTGTATTTGTACAACATTTGTCATATGACTTAGCTGCTAAATCACTGATTTCTCGGGGAAAAAAGTAAGAATACAATGCACATAAAATAGGAGAAGAGGTGTTCAAGTTGATGGTGAAAAAAAGTAAAAATCCTAAAGTCTATCTTATTCCATAAGAAGTATAATTACCAGTGGCCTCCTCAGTGCTGAGGGAGGGGAGGGTTGTCAGAAATCACTTCCCTTGAGCTGCTAGACACACCATGTCTATCGTAGCCCTGTATATGCTTGATTCTCACTGCTTACAAAGGAGTTTGCATTTGCCTCTCTTGAACTCCATGATTCCTCCATCCTTTTGTTTGCTGAGATCTCTGTGAATAACAGCTCAGCCCTCCAGCATATCAATCACTCCACCCCACCCAGTTTGTATCACCCAAAACCCCAACAAGTGTGTGTTCCACCTCCTTGTCCAGGTCAATGATAAATGTGTTACACGGCTTTGTGATGTGTTGACTGTGGCTGGGCGCCAGGTTCCCATCAAAGCCACTCCATCACTCCCCTCCTCAGCTGGACAGGGGAGAGAGAATGTAAAGAAAGGCTCATGGGTCAACATAAGGACAGGGCGAGATCACTCACTCATTACTATGCACTGCTGCTGTGTGGGTCCGTTCCATGGGGTGCAGTCCTTCAGGACTAGGTTGCTCCAGCATGGGTCTGCTACAGGGTCACAAGTCCTGCCAGCAATCCTGCTCCAGCATGGACTCTTCTCCACAGGACCACAGGTCCTGTTAGAAACCTGCTCCAGCATGGGCTCCTCTCCATGGGACCACAGGCCTTGTCAGGAGCCTGCTCCTACATTGGCTTACCACAGGGCTACAGTCTCCTTTGGGCATCCACCTGCTCCGGTGTAGGCTCCTCCACGGGCTGCAGGTGGGGATATCTGCTCCACTATGGGCCTCCATGGGCTGCAGGGGCACAGCTGCCTCACCACGGTCTGCGCCAGGGACTGCAGGGGACACTCTGCTCTGGCACCTGAAGCACCTTCTCCCCCTCCTTGTCCACCGACCTTCATGTCTGCAGGGCTGTTGCTCTCACATGTTCTCACTCTGCTGCTGTTTCTGCAGTGGTTTTTTTCCCTTCTTAAATCTGCTATCCCAGAGATGTCTCCACCATTGCTGATGGGCTTGATCTTAGCCAGCGGTGGGTCCATCTTGGAGCCGGCTCGTGTTGGGTCTGTAGGACGTGGGGGAAGTTCCCTTAGAAAAACACTGTAGCCCCCCCCCATCAAAACCTTGCCACAAAATCCCAATACACATTGAATTATTAACCACTACTCTCTGATCCCAGCAGTCCAGCCAGTTTTTCACCTCCCTTGCAGCTTACTCATCCAGTCCACATCTCCTCAGTTTAGCTACCAGTACACTACAAAACACAGTCTTGCTTCAGATAAGCTACATCTATTACTCTCCTTTCATCCACAGAGCCAGCCATTTCATCACAGAAGGCAATCAGGTTGGTCAAGAATGATTTAACTTTGATAAATTTCTGCTGGCTGATTCCAGTCATCCTTCTGTCCTTCACATGTCTGAAATGTGGAGGACTTCTTCCTTCATTTTCCCACGAGCTGACCATGCTGTAGACCTTCCTTCTTGTTTTCTAAAAAATATTGATGATACTTGTCTTTTACCAGCAACTGGGGAGTTCCCCCAATTGCCACAGCCTTTCAAAGATGACAAAGAGGAACCTCACAAACACATCAGCTGTCTCAACTTCTATGGATGCATCTTGTCTGGACCTATGTCCAGAAATACTTAAATTCTTCCTAACTTGATCTTCCTGTAGAATGGATACTGCCTCAGTCCCCACAATTTGCTACTAGGCTCAGAGACCTGACCTTGGCAGTAAAAAACAAGGCAAAGAAGGCATTAAGTACTCGAGTCTTCTCTATGCAATTTGTCACTACATCCTTTCCATCTTGCCTGCACAATTTAGCAGCGAGCTTACATTTTTCTTCACCTTTCTTTCAGGGCTGCTTATCTGTAGAAGCTCTTCTTGTTGTCCTCTATGTTCCTTGGTGTTTTGACCCTAGCTGCGTGGCTTTCCTAATTCAACTCTTGAATGGCTGGGTGATGCTGCTAGATTTCCTGGTAACCCCCCTTCTATGTCTGAGCTCAGCTAGAATTTTCCTCTTCAGCCAATCTGGCTTCCCACTGTATCTGGCCATCTTCTTGTGCAACCACAATGGGCCATTCTAGTGCTTCAAGGAGATTTGATTTGAAGACCAACTCTTTTTTTTTTTCTTTCTTGGCTCCCCAGTGATTCCTGCTGACCTATTCCCTGACCAAGCAGAAGTCCACTCACCTGAAGTTCAGGTCTTTGCTACGTACCTTCCTTGCTTCTCTTAGCATCTTAAATTGAACCTGTTTTCTCACTTCTTTTTAGGCTTTGATCTGCATACTTTGATGACCCTGCTTAGACACCTTTCTCAACAGCAAGACTATTAAGAAAGATGCTCTTGCCTTTCTTTCTTATGCTGGTGCCATCACTTCCCACCAGTCCTCACTCCCAGAAGATAATCCATGGACATAGAAGCCAAAGGCTCTCCCTGTGACACCAGCTACGCTGGCTTTGATCTGCATAATACACCCTCTCCTATTGAGCCCATGTCTTTAACTGGTAGCATCAAAGAGGAACACCACCTTGGCCCTTTACCACAGCTTAGAGCACAGCAGTTGTCTCTGATCTACTCAAGTTCTCTTTTGGCAGCAACACTTGTGTCCAAATGGGTAAGGAGAAGTACACAGTAACAGTGAAAAGGCAGTAAGAGATAGCAATAATACAAAGGCACTGTTGGTCCTTCTGTGTTGTCCCACACCAGGGCCCAGGACAAGCAATCAGCTTCCTGACAGCAGGTCTGACCTGCAGGTGGGTATTCTGGCCCTTAGAGAAGGAAGTCTTTGAAATAAGAATAATCTTATTAGAGAAGTTTAAGGAAGTCCATTCTTTGTTTCATCTCGTATTGATTATTCTTACTCTTTCTGTTTGTCTCTTTTTTCTTGAACCCATAATAGCATAGTTTCCTTGATAACTTATTGGGAAGGGCATGTTTATAAAGACCTAGCTTAGCTTACTCATTCTCCTTCATCTATCTTTTTGTGGAACAGCTGGTAGATAACTCCCTAATTATTGTTTATTAATGGTAGAAATTCACTGACCCACATTCTCACAATCACTTTCCATGTTTGTTTTAAATATTACATCCTTATTCGCTGTAATCACAACTGATTATCCTAGGAAAAACAAATGCTGACGAACAGCTCTACCTCTTCATGCTTCTACTCCCCAGGACTCACAATAACTGGTTTGTTTCATCAGGCCATTTCAACACCTCCTCTTTGGATAATTTCTCATGGGACAGTGCAAGGTTTATATTCATCTGGAAAGAGGACAGAACTGGTGGCTGCACAGAGGCTGATGGTTTTCACAGGATCTATATTATAGACCCTGTCTAATATACAGGAGGGAGATGTGACTGGTAAACATAACTATGAACAGACAGTTTCAATTTCCTAGTAATGCTCCTGTATTATCTGCAGATACCTAAGAACAGTTATGCTTTTAATTACATCTGGTCAGCTTAATATGTAATTGCAGATTCTTTTGCACCCAACTAGGTTACAGAAGACTGGATAGCTGTTGGATTTGTCACAGGATGCTCATATCCCATAGCAATTTAATCTGCTGTGCTTACATTTCATTCTTTAGCACATTGGCTCTAGACTGTAAATTGCTGAAGATAGAGAGGGACCTTCCTCCACACTTGACCATTTCCCAGCTCATCTGTTAGTCAGTATAAGCAGTAATCCATAACTGGCAACTATGTATTTAATTTTCAGGGCTATTTATTTAGTAATATACCTAGAATCTCTATGAAATAATTAATTTTAAATTTCCTGGTAGTTTCTGCCTTTCCTTCTTAAAAATTGAAAGAAAAAGATCCTATCCTAACTTAAGCCATGCTGGCTGATCAATCTCCATGAGAATATGATGAAAATTTAATGGAATGTCATTGCTGATTTAGTCAAACAAATTAAAAATTATTCTTTAAGGTGACAAATTAATTTCAACCTGTATAATAATCAAATATTTAGACCAGAGAAGAACATGACCAATAGCTTTGCTTTTGGGCAAGCCTGAAAGTGTAGCAGTACTATGCACACTAACCAGTGCAAAACTAGAAAGCAAGAGAAACAAAGCCATAAAATATTAGCCTGGAAATATATACATTTCAGCCAAGCTATACCTACTCAGGAAAACATAAGCACATCTTGATATTAAGCAGTAAATTAACAATTTGTCTATATTATATTCCTAATGCCTCATTATTATGTTAATTTGTGGTGTTTTTCTAATTGAATTAATTTATGGTCTTACTAGTATACCTTTAAATTGTAACTATAGGAGAACAGAGTGCTAGAATTCACATCCTTCTTTTTTCACTTTTAATCAAACTCCAGAGGAGGCTGGAGCCCCTGATGGACAGAGTAGCATCGATGATGCTGCCAATCAATGGCATTCTGCTCCCATGAGAAGCAGCATGTCCCACCTGCCTCCTCCTTTCCCACCAAGATGGGAAAGAAAAAAAGTAGCTGCAACGTGGAATGATCTCTCCTCTGAGTAGCATCCACAGCATTTGTTTCAGACTAGTTATATTGTCTGTTTTCTCATAGCTATTTTGTCTTCCCTCTTACAGCTTTGCGGAGAAAAAAAATCCTTATTGAAAAACCTCAGATGCCAAATAAATGCCATATTGAACTAATGTTGACATAGCACACATAAGGTGTTTTACAGATATTAGTGCTCAGCTTGAGACCAGGCTCAGAATCTTTATTTTAACTCTTTATGCAAACTGGTATGCCCAAAGACTGAAAGCTTTGAAGAAACTGTAAGTTGAAAAATGCACAGAGGAAACAATTCTCTTTTACAGGTGGGCAGAAGGACAAAATACTTGGATACTCAGAGCAAGGATGAAGTGATTTGTAGGTGAGTTGTAGGTGTTGTCTGGGTTTTGTACTGACACTGCATTTCAATGAAAGATAGTTATCATTAAAGAAAAGTAACACTGCATTGTCATTAACAGAATGAGAAAAGCATTTGGCAGGTACCAGAAAAGAAAACCCCTGAAACAAATGTTTTCTGTGAGACTTTCTTTTTCCCTATGAACTGATTGGAGAAGGAATTAAAGTACTGACATGGATGTATTAGCAAGAATAAGAGGAATATTCAGCAGTGGGAACTCCTGAACATTTCATAACTGAAATCTACTTGGCTATCTGCCTGGACTTATGGGCTGAACCTAGCTGGCGTTGAAACCAAACAGGGCATTCTCACTGTTAGCATCATGATGGGAGTATTATGTGGAGGTAGCAACTGATGCAGAAGTAGTTCACTTGTATGTTAAAAAAACATACAATGGCTCTGGTTGGCACTATAAAATTTCATGTTAAAGTCAAAGACCACATGCTATGCCTTGGCCTCGCTGTGGGACATTTCTAATGGGTGAGTACTGAAGTTATACAACCCCACGGATTATATACATTACTTATTCTGTTTGCTTCCCTTGAGCTGTAGGATTCTAATGCAAATGACTCTTTAAAGGCCCAGAGATGGGTTGTAGGACTCTGAGCAGCTGATGGGAGGTGTGTGGGTAGCAGGGAGGTCTATATGACACTTTTAATCTATGCAAATATATAAGCAACTCAAAGGCTCAGATAAATTTTTGGCATTCTACAGCAAAAATAAGAATAAGAAACCATGCTAATATTGTATTGATTAATCGGACATGCTAATTTCCCATTAAAAATTCTACCCTTACCTATCTGCTGTGGAATACTCAGTTTACAGAAAAAAAATCTTAGAGTATCAAAGGATTTAGCAGAACTATTCATGAATAATTGAGTTATAAATTAAGCCAAAGCTACCAGAAAAATGAAGGTGAAATCTCGACCCTGGTAAAAGTCACATCCGCTTTTGACTTATCTGATCAAAAACTAGCACCTAGGAGATGGGCATTGCATGCTTTCAAGAGAGGTACTAGCTCACAGATGAACCTAAATGCCAAAGATCCCAAATTCAACCATGATGGGAACCAGGCAACTTAAAATGAGACGAAAAGCATCCAACACCCAAATCTAAATTGCTGCCTGAAATAATCACACAGTGTGTACAAGAACAAATTCAGAGCATGAGGTTATGTAAATTCACCCCCACTCCAAAATGTCCTCAGAGCCTGAGGTGCTCCCATCTACCTGAGCTCCAGTGCCTGTGTGTTCCCCTGTGTGTCCCCCCAGGCAATCCAGCCATGTGGCCGCCAGACAGACCATGGCAACTGGCACGCCAATAATGACTGCCCTGGGAGCCTGAGTGATGTTTTGCCCCACCTACCAGGTACATAAGGCAATCCCAGAAATGCTTGACTTCCAAATTTACTTCTTGGTTGAAGCTCACATCACCGTCTCTTGCTTCCAGATTCCTTAGTCCTACTCTCAGTCAAGCTATAGCCCTTTTTCCAAAGTCCTTCCCTGTGACATGGAGTTGCTTACCTTTAAGGGCCTTGCCCTGGTATTTGTTTTAAGGGTCTCTTTGCTTCCTTGGCTTCCTACATATTGCTCTTGCTACAATTCTGGCTACCATGTTCCTGAAATAATTTAGTTCCTAGCCTTGGCTTTTCCTGGTCCTAATATTTAGTTGCATTTTCCAAGCTGTCTTTAACCCCCAGGGATGATCACCCACATCCCATCATGTCTGATAATTTACTGAGGACATTAATTTATGCCTTTTTTTTCAAGGCATGGAATGGGACTCACTCCTCTTTTCAGGTGTGCCCAAGGAACCTCTAGTCTCTTGTTGGGCCAGAAAACAAACATTAGTGGCGATATGACTGTGAGATAGAAGGTATTCTTGTAGGTAGGATATTCCTGAATTAAGGCTACCATTTCCATCACTATTTCTACATCATACCTAGAACTCCTGGAAAAAAATGGAAGTCAATATGGCATTTTGTATGGAGCCTGCTGTTACTGCCTGAGTTAAATAAGATCCAAATATGCAACCACAGGGAGTCCCAGCAGAGATTTAGGCCAAGCAACACCTACTTTTTAGCTCCTTGTCAGACTTAGGCAAGAAGCAGGCATCCGACACTCAGTCCCATGAATACTGAGGCAACTCTGAGCATGTGGGGAAGTGAATCCCTAAGTACCTGGGGCACTTTCAAGACAAACAGGGAGGCAACCCTGGAATTTAAGTGGCCACAGGGTTAGGTGCCAAATGTGGGATTTCAGGACCACAGTTTGGGACTTAGGTGTTTTATGTGGGACACAGGCAGGATTTTGGCCCTTGTGTACTTTATTGCTCTTTTACCACCAACTCCAATGTGTGCGAATCCAAAGCAGTCTTTACGTATTCTGACAGTGAAGTATCTGAATCTCAAATGTTTGCATGCATGTACCACTTCTGAAGGAAATTTCACACATCTATTTTATGGGAAAAGAAGAAAAAATATTTGATGACAAAGCTGATGATAATCCGTTCCTATTTTTCTGTAATTTGTGAATGGGCTTTAGATTGGAGGTTTGTTTGTTTGTTTCAGAGCTGTTGTGACATATATTGGAATAGTTTTAAATTAGAACAGAGATTGTTTCTGTTTTGGAACAATAAAAAGGCAGAATCAATTATTTGAATAAATAGTATTATCTCAACTTGTCTGTTAGCTGATTTCTATAACAACTTCAAAGATTTCAAGTCTGTATTTTTAGGATTATCTTTGTAACTCCAATATTAGCATGTTTCAGGTTTGGGGCTTTTTTTTTTTTTTTTTTAAAATCTCACATACAGTTTGCAGTCAAGCTAGACAGGTATTGAGTATGGTAAAGTCTAATCTAGATACTCAATCATCTTCTTTTTCACCATGCTGGAATGATACCAAACAGGAGAAGGACAATTTGTTGCATAATACCTTTCTAAGGTATGAAGTACTATGAACTGTTGCAAAATTGTGTTGGTTCAGATAAAGCTAGACTGACTTGTTCTGTTGCATGTGCCTGGATTAAACTGACATAAACTGGCTGCTGACATAAACATGACCATCATTTAACGTTTCCTAAATGACTGGCTAATTCTTATGAATGTCTGTCTTAACTAATGACCTTAAAAATGCCTTTCCTGACTTAAGAGGTCCTAAGCTTCTACATAAGACAGGTACAACTAGAAGTACTGGGCCTCAACAGATTTGTTTGGATCAAAATCACACATTGTTCTGACACTACCATATTTAACTACCAGACTTTAATTTTGCCCAAAGTTTGAAAAATATTGACAACCAAACCCCTTCACTTACTTTTGTGTATCAGGATTTTTAGGATGTCTTAGCATTGAAGCACAAATGCTGGATACCTCAAGGCTTATGTGAAATGCTCATTTCTTATATGTGTCTCTCCAGAGAGATATGTAACTCTGCACATTCTCTAGGTACTCTGTGGTGCTAATGCCAATCCAGACCCTGCCAAGATAATCTAAGAGGATTTGAAAAAACATGTGCCTTGTACTTCTCCCTTTTCTCTCATGCCATTTAAACTGTATGTTTGCAGGCCAAGCACATCTCTTTTTTTTTGGTGTGGAATGAAATAGCACAGGTCTGCTGAACATACACTCATCTGCCTGGTCTGCCATCAACTCAAGGTACCTTGATAATGGGTAGAACTGCAGGGAGAAGACACGACACAACTGCAGTGGCCCAGAATCCTTTCTCTGCAGTTCTGTTTAGGTGAAGTGGTTCACCAAGACCAATTAATTTACCTTTGCTCTGGCACAAGAGAATCCCAATTATAACTGACACCTAAATGGAAATGTAGCACACAGACTTAGTAATGTATTTATCCAGCTTCTTCAGTGGTGAATGTCAGAAAACACCACGGTTATGTCAGTTGTGGTTCTCTAGTCAAGGAAATAGAATGGAATAATTTTAGGCTAAAGTAAGAGAAGAGGTATAACTATTTGAATCTTTACAGTGTCTACCCAGTGTCCAAAAATCCTATCCAGATATAACAGACAGGACTTTCTACTTTGTTCCTAGCCATCCATCAAGGACAGCATCTACCTGCTACCAAGTGTCCTGTCTCTGTCCTTGGAAATACTTTAAATCCAAATGGATATAGTCCTGAATAGCCTGCTCTTGCTGACTCTGCTTGAGCAGGGGGCTGCACCAGACAACATTCAGAGGTCCCTTCCCACCTCAAGTGTTTTGTGATTCTATGATTTTCACGCTTATATAGATTGCTTTACTGAAACTGACTATTATTCTCAATCCCTTATGCAGTTCCTGAGAGTACGACTATCTCTTTCCAGTTCTACCCAATTTTGGCATGACACATACCTAATTTTGGGAAAAAAAAACCCCTTTCTTTTTAGGTTATTCTGTTTAGTTAATCACTAACCAAATAAATCACAAGTCAAAATAATCTGAATCTGCCCTCCAAATAGATGTACATACTGTGTGGGGTAAAACAGTAGCATAGGCAAGACTTAGCTCCTCAGCCAACTCCTCTGTACTTTGTCTTCCCTTGCATTGCTCGCATCCTCGTCCTCCTGCCATAAAAACCAGCATTAGTTTATATCCATCAATTTATGTAGGGTTTGTCAATTATTGGCTGATTATGACCATTGCATAACGAAGAATTAAAATTTTTTCCAGAATACAGACTTCCAACATTTTTATTACGTCATCTTAGTATTTTTAGCAGAGAATTATAACATCCATGTCCCATCAGTAGCAAGCAAAAATCATAACCAAAACCACAAGCGCCCTAAAAGCTCCTTACGTCAGACCAATACGTTAGACGCAATTTAGGATAGACGGTTTCCGCCAGTGCACAACAGTGCAGTAAGGAAGACTGGACCTCAGGGTCATTTAAGAAAAGATTCCTAAAAGCACCGAGGAACACATGGGGTCGCCAGGTCCTGGCAGGTGCTGGGCACGATACGACCTGACACGGTCCTCCCCGCTGCAAGGTGTCTCAACCTAACCCTTCCCGCGGGAGCGGCTCTGCCTTCCTAGGGAATCCCTTCCTCCTCCTCCTCAGCGGGACAACGAGCCAGCAGGGCGGTGAGAGCCAATTTATTCCCACGGAGAGGGATAAGCAGCTAATAAACTAATGTGGCGGGCACCGAGACAAAAAGCAGCGCTGCGAGGTTTGGAGTGTGCTGGCTCCTGAGGCCCTTGGCTGTACAGCTGACTTTCTTTATTCATGTTTTTTGCCTTAAATGAGGAGGGGCTGTGGCGGCCGCGGGAAGATGCGGAGCCCCCGGCGCGGTGTGTGCGGGCGCGCAGCCTTTCCCCGCGCCTTGCACAAGTGTCCGGGGCGCGGGGCACACCTCAGGGTTAGCAGAAAACAACAACAAGATAATAGCCCCTAATGCGCACCCTGGGCACGGATCACACGTGGGCCGCTCCCTTCCGGGGCGACCGGCGCGGACCCCGCCTGCCGCGGCGCGGCGCGGCGCGGCTCGCTCCGCGGGGAGGGACCGACGCGGCCGGCGGTGGGCAGGGAGGGAGGGAGTTGCCTTATTAAACGCATACATCGGGGCGGGTGGCTGCCACCGCCGCCCCGTCCATGCCCGCGGAGAGCCCGAGAGCGCGGCGCTCCCCCCGCTGCCGCTG
>WEKY01023196.1:40306-88730 GCA_013390045.1 Picathartes gymnocephalus
GCCGCTTCCAGCGCCTCTTCGGCCGCAGCGAGTCGGAGGACTCGGAGCCCGAGGGGGCGGCCGCCGCTCCCCGCCGCCGCCCCTCCGCCGCCGCCGCACCCAAGCGGCGCCCCGCGTTCCCCCACTGGCGCCCGAAGAAGAAGGAGCACCATCCCCGGGAGGGCGGCGGTGCCGCGCCCGCCTCGCCCCTCGAGTCCCTGGCCCCGCGGTAAGCGCGACGCCCGAGCGGGCGGCGGGGGGAAGCGGCGGGCATGGCTGGAGGCCGGGCATTTTTCTGCCAAGGAGGGAAGAGCGTGTGTCCCGCAGCCGCCTTCCCATCCCGCGTTCGCCCCAGCCTGCTGGCGGAGCGGCGCCCGAGCCGTGTTGACAAATAGCAGCCCCGCGTGAATAAGTAACAGTCAGCCCTGTGCCCGGAGCAGGGGGAGGCTTCCTGGCCCAAACCAGCCTCCTAAGGGCTGCTGGTGTGTGTGAACGGCTTTTACTGTTTTGCAGCAGTGGGCTTGTTCTGTGCTCGCTCTTGCTGGACGTAGTAGAGGAGGAAGATGAAAGCGAAGGGATTGACAGCACTCTGCTACAGTGCTCCCCGTAGCTGTTGCTCCCCAGCGTGGTTCCAAGTCTCCCATGAGTAATGACTATCTAGTGCACGCTGGCTTCCTGGGGACACAGGTATTCCCCGGGGGCTGTTTAGAGCCTGTGGCCACAGCACAAGGAACCTCAGTGAGACTGTGAGGTTGCCCAGCAGTAAAGCCTCTGACGTGAAGGTAATTCACGGTAGCATATGGTGAACTTGAGGCTACGTCAGGAAAGGGTTTGGTTAATACTGCTCAGATCTGGACATCACAAGCCAGGCAGTGAGAAGCTGTCAGTGCTGCCTCCATTAAAAAAAAAAAAAAAGTAATAAGCTATTGATCTCTCAGGTGTTTGGTTCAAATTGAGAAATTTGTAAGTTTCAGAAGGTGGTTCTGTGTGAAAATGCTGGTACTTGCTGAAAAATAGACAGCTGGTAGAAGTTAGAACTTCACTAAAGTATAGTCTAATGATGTTTGTATTTGGTATTGAAATGTATTATTGAAGACTTTAAACACCAACCTCCTCTATAAAAGGAAAAAAAAAGCTTATTTTCACATATTTGTAGAAAAAAGAAAATGAAGTCTGCTTTTCAGAACTTTTAAACCAGGAAATTATATATTTCAGAATGCTATTGAGTGGCCAAGCTCAGGGCAAGGCTGCAGGAGCCCTCAACCAGGAGCAGATCCCTCTTTTGCCTTCCAAAGGCCAGATGAAACAGAAGAGTATCACAGTGTAGCTCAGGGTGGAAGGGAGCCCCAAAAAAGGCTGCCTCTGAGTTCAGATCCCAGTTGCTCAGGGCTGTGTCCACTAGAGTTTTGAAATTTTCCAGGAAGAGAGAGCGCACAACTTTGGCCAAGCTGTGTTACTACTGCCTCGTGTGAAATAGTTTCTTCTGGTAGAGGGCTGGAACATACTTCAATTCATAGCTTGTATTGCACCTGGCATGCACTACGGAAGAGCCCCATGGCTCTTGGTGACCCTCTCACGCATACTGGCAGGCAGGTGATGGGTCCTCTCCATGGTCATCTCTTCCCTGGGCTGAACCTGCTTCCCCAGCCACTCCTCAGGGCAAGATCTGCAGCCCCTCCATGTCTTGAGGCCCTGTGCTCAACCCTGTCTCTTTCTATCAGTGTGTTTTGTATTGAGGGGCCCAAAACTGAATAGAATATCTAGATGTGGGTAAATGAATGGTGGCATAAGTTGTTAATCTAGGTGTGGGTTTGTTTTTCTTCCAGATACCAGGATGTTTTTACTGCATAAATTTGTTTTCAAGTTCTGTGCCAAAATTACAAGAGAAGTCTAATAATTGCAAGTCTTCTGAAAGGATAGGGTTGTAACTCCTGTTACAAAACACTGGGGAGTTTGAGTTTTGGTCAGGGAACCAATCCTTCTGCTATTGATGACAGGCTGGGTTTGTACTTCAGCACATGAAAGTACACATGTATGTCACCGTCTTTAACTGCAGTTGGTCATCTTGAGAGAGCACAAACTTCTCTTGTTTGTGTAGCTTTTTACCACCCTTGTCTTTAAAAAAAGTGGAATTAACTAAGCTTTTAATATACAGCCAAAAACACAAAATGCATTTTTAAAAATATGACGAAGATTATGGTAGCACTTCTCAAAAGACATGGTTTGAAGTGTTTTATTTTTATTACATGAATGGTAGACTATAGTGCTTCGTCTCAAGAATATTGTACAGGACAGATAAAGTCTCCTGTTAACAGGAATGACTTTTAAGATATGAGATGCTTAATTAGTGGCAATGGTTTGGCACACAGCAAGCATGACAGCTGTCAGTTTGAAGACACCTATTTATATGATACTCCAGTTTAAAAATTATCTCATCATCAGCTGTTTTGCTAGTCTTATGTTATTTTTTCAGGTAGCCAATACTATTCCTTGCTGTTATTTATCTGGAAGAGCAGTACCCAGTATGGCATAAAAAAATCTTGTGAAAAAAACCAAACAGGCATCCCAGCTCCCTTAAACTTGAAACTACAAGTGTGAATTCTCCTATCTCTATGGAATTTGTGTTTTGTTGTCTGCATTCATGGTTGTCAGGGCAGCCAAATGAACTCCTCTGGTTACTTTTTCCACCAAAAGCTTGTAGAATCTCTCCCTCAGATAACAGCCACAAGTTTGAGCCTCTAAACAGAATAAGGTGCAGTGAAAAAAATGAAAAAGAATTACAGTTGTCACCATGCTGTAGGTAACTTCATCATATTATGAAACCAATTTTTACTTGGTCCCTTGGAGGTCATTTCCTTATACAGCTGTCATGGTTTGGACACTGAATGATCTCCACCCAATGGCAACTTTAAAAATTAAGAGGATGGCTTGTACTTGAACTTTGTAGCAGGAAGTTGACTGCCGGAAGACAAAGAAAACTGTGTATCTTTGGGGAGTGTTTGTTTAGCAGTGTTTCTCACAATGTGTGCTACCCTATGAATCTGGAGCTTTCTGTATTTGATGGTCAAGACCAGACAGGTTACTTGGTCCAGTTGTGAGTCGGCTACCATATAAATGACAGTAGCTAGATTCTTGCCCAAGATGTGTCAGTGTAATCACCATGAAAAAGGAGGCTGTTTTTGCTGCTTATTACTTCCTCAGTTTCAACAAACATGGTGGATATTTGATATCGAGTGTGTTAGAAGTGCTACCACCAGAAACACCCCTTGTTTTTATCACTTTCCTCTCCCCTGATTAAATTAACTCAGCTCACCTTCATCAACATGCTAAATATGTGAAGGCAAAGAAACCTGCGTGACTGTTATGCTACAGTGATTTGGCAGGGAAATAAAAATTATTAAGGGTTCAGTAATACCATAAAAACAAGGAAAGGGAAACAGCATTAGGCTGCATCCAAGGAAAGTTAGACTGTGGAATTACACCTTATCTTGAGGAAGAACGTGTACATCCATGAGATATGTTGAATGTGAAGAAACATGTTTTTAGTGGAGAAAGTGTCAGTGAAACCAAGATCTGGTATCTCTTCCCTACTTCCATGGTCTCTAAGTTATTCTTCAGTGACTTCTTTGTTAGAAGAGGTAAAGGAACTATGCTTCACAGCCCATGTGTACAATCACATTTTGGAAAAAGATGAAGAACAAATGCTTCATCTTGTGAAAAACAGAGTGTGTAATAACACACACCATTCTTGTCAATTGATTGACGAGAATAAAATGTAGAAAACTGTTATACAGTTTGTTGTTTTGTATAGTGAATTAGAAGCCCTCAATTAAATGTTCTTTGTATGTGTAACTTCACATTTGTGTGTCGTCTGGCTGAAAAAAAGAAAAAGGAAACATTCGCTTGTGTTCTTTTGTAAGACTGAGTATGGATTTCTGCAAGTGCACTTCGTTAGTGGGAGGTGCAAATGGAAAAAGATAATTCGATTTGATATATAATTCTTGGTAATAACACATTGGGAAGAAAGACTTAGTATTTTAATTTTTTTATAGGGGAGAGAAGATCTCTTAAGATACCATGATCAAAGAATTGAAAAAGGCAGAACTTTTTTTCCTGAATTTTTTCTTCTGTACTGTGACCTAATGAGGAAATCAGTCCTTAGAAAAAATGTTTCTAGAAAGATACTAAGATAAGAGGGATGACTTGCTAAAACATTCATTTGCTTTTTTTTGCATTTTTAAGAAGTAAAAAATACTATCCTGTGAAAATGTAATGACATCTGTGCCATGAAAGTAGTCGGTCTCTCCTGCATGAGTTTAACATCAGCTGCTGATTTTGTGGGTTTGGTGACTGTGTAAACACCAGGGTTGAGAAGATTCTCTTTTTCATTTTGTCCTTTTCAAAATCAAATGACGGTCTAAAAAACATGAACCAGTAAGACTGCTGGTGCCTTCCTGGTCAGCCTGCTTGCGTCTCAGGGTATGAAAGGTAGATCCTGGTAGAGAAGTGTGGCATCTCCTTCCTGACTGCTGTGGTGCACAAGAATTGCTGACTTTCTTTACTCGTGCTTTTTCCCTTAAATTAGAAAAAAAATTCTAAAAAAAATAAAGAAGTGAGTTAATGGACTCATGCCATTCACAATCAAGGAGTTTTTCCTTTTTTCTTTGGGATGCTTCTGTCTTTGTTGGATGTTTAGTTGAAGAGATGGTGTACCCTAATGTAGCCAGGTGAATCTGATCCATAGTAGTGCTGAGTTCCATTCAGGTGATAGGAGTTCTGTACTGAATATTTAAATGCCTGTTAAAACAAGGACTGTTGTGAAAAAGCAGGTTCTATCCTACTCAAACTAGGTGCCAGTCTTGGCACCTCTGGTTTTAGTGTGTCAGATCCACACTTGGAAAGAGCGACAAATAAAAATAGAATGGTGTTTTGGGAAATTACTATTATAAAACACCGCTGTAGAAACCACCCAGGAAGGTGCACAAACAAAAGTTCTTTTTGAATGCAGGTACATACAGTTGGCACTTAGTAATGCATGGAGTGGTAAAAGCAATGTTAAATATTGAGTGCATACCAATTCAGTGAGTACCGCTTTTCTGAATGAGAAAACAGCAGTTTTCAGTCTCTACTCTTTCTCAACACATCTGTCTCTTGTCTCTTCCTTTTCTCCTTTCCTTGGTCCTTGTTCGTACAGCTCTGTCCCATCTTTCCCTCCCTCTCCATCCTCTCAGGATTTACATCATACAGTTTATGCTGCACACTCTAGTGGGTTCCAGCTTGCATGGAACAAACAGAAGAGCGGTACTTTATTGTACCTGTGGTGATCTCAGGGAAGAGGCAGGACAACATTTGTAGATAGAAATTAGTATGTTATAGAAAGGGTCAATATAATTAGTTTCATTTACTTCATATACAAGATGACATCCCTGTCCTCTAATTTCAAATATCTACATCTGAAATAGTTATTCACTTTATAATCAAGGAGGGAAAATAGTCATGTATGGTATGCAATGCATCTCACCTTAAGGTGAGTGTCTAAACCAGGCTAAATGAATTGCATCTTAGAAGTGCACGATTTTTCTCATCAACTTTAAAAGCTGCCTGAAGGTGACACCTCCAACATCTATATTTGGGCTTGTGAATTCCATCAGTGTTACCCAATATGGGGGAGTCCATAGGCTGACACTTCCATGTAGGAGATGCTACGGTGCAAAGTCAAACAGTCATGAGCTTCAAAAAATATGTTCTGGTTTTTCATGTGCAGCTGCTTTGTTCACAAGCAGTCTGGTTTGAGAGACTCATTTTTGCATAATTTCTGTTATTCGGTATGTTCTGTTATTCATTTGATTGTGGTTAAGACTTTCCACATTTCTTCAGGGAACTGGGATTGATCCCTACTTCTGAATTTTCTTGGGATGGCTGGCAAAAGCATGGGAAACAAACCTTTCCCAGATGGTTTGAGAAGGAGAACAGGGGAAGCAAGAGAAAGGGGAGAGGACATACTGCACCTATGGTCTGATTTGCAGAAGTTTAGCCAAAATAGTAATACTTAGGAAAATTAAATTCTGCTGGAAATATAATCTTGTGATAGGAAAGATGGGGAACTGTTAATACTAGGTGGTTCTTCCTTTAGCAGCTTACATTTTAAAATAGAATAAAAACATGAGGACCTGTTCTATCATCAGAGGTTCCTGTGCAAGGAAAAAAAAATCCCTTCCTCAGCTTTCAAAACAGACATAAGTCATTAGTGGTTTGCATGCATGTAATGTATCTGATAGCAGCATATCTTTGTATATATGGTTCTTGTATTCATCACACCAGCAAACTTTCTGCTGTAGAGCTTATCTTCACATACGTTTGTTCATGCAGCCACACACTGTGAGCTCACATAATCTGTCATCAAATATTTCATCATTCGGTGCTCCCTTGAGACAAGAAGGGAAAGATAGGCAGAGACTGATCAGTATAAGAGATTGGCCTCCTTAGGTGCTCTCTGAAAAAAAACCAATATAGTATTTATTTAAAGAGAATAAGATGTCATCTTCTGTATTATTCTGGAACTGTACTTGGAAATTCTGAAATAAAAATTTTAAAAATATTAGTTGGATAAAATTTCTTTTTGGTACCTGAATCCTTTATTCATTTAGAATTCACAGTTATAAAGTCAACCAAACAAAAATTTAAAGATGTCCTGAGCTATGAAAATTTGTAAAACAGACATGTTTGATGAATTCCCCACATCCTGAGTTTCAGGTAGAGCCCAACAGAAGAAGCACAACCACTATTTTTCTTGTCACCAAATAGGCTCTTTTACTCTGCGTGCAAGGGGCCAATCCACACACATAGTCAAGGTATTTGATTTGTTTACAGTTCTGTGCAGAAAGAGGTGCTGGGTGTCAAACCCACAAAGCCAGCGCTACCAAAACTTTTCACTATACGTTTTAGCAAACAGAAGCCTTAATTCATTGGCTACAAGTTCTCTTATTAATTAGTATTCTTTCTTCTGTTGATTAATGGTTCTCTCGCTTCTCATGCTCATCAGTCCCATGGTGTTTCTCTTCTTTTGGGCTGGAGGGTTTTTGGGTCAATGATCCATGAGTTGGTGGTCGGGATCTCCCCCTGCAGAATTACCTTTTACCCAGTCAGAGCTGATTCAGCACAGTTGCTGGGTAAGGTTTATCAGTTTCTTCCTAATCTTGGGGGTTCTGCCCAATGTCCTTGTGGCCCATAAATTCTGCATCCTTTGTGTCTGCTGTCAGTGGTACATCCTTATTCCCAACTTTGTTAACCTCTCTCTGGGTGTGAGATCACTGAAACCTGTCAGGCCCTAAAGCTTAGCAAGGCAATTCTACCAACAAGTAATTTGTCTTTCTAACACCTGGACATTGCTTAGAGCTCGTGGGCTGCTCTCTGTTTCAGATTAAATCTCCCTTCTTGTTGATTAGACCTGAAAGTATACAAAGATCAAATAGCAAGAAACCTCTTTTCTTAAGAAAGTTTTTACATATCTCACATTTTCCAACATTTTGATAAAAGAGAACATAAAAATCTCAGTAAGCACCTTATTACAGTGCTCCTTGTATAATTTAATCAGCTGTAAGTACTCTTAAGAAATATAGGCAGACAGAGGGGCCCCTGTGCATCCTTTAACCAGCTTTTTTATAGTTGGTCTTTCTTCTTTGTAAGCTACCTCTTTATTGTCTCCAGAGTATTTTGAGCTGTTGCTGGTACCACAGCTGTGGTGCTGGTGTTGAGGCAAGACTGTAGGTCAGGAATACTGTTTGATGCCATTCAAACCCAGGAGGATCAGTGCCCAAGTTCACAGACTATAAACACCCAAGCAGAAAATATTTAAGTTGCATGGCGTGGTGGAAACCATCATTTTCCATTTGTCCCTTCTTCACGGCCAGCAGCAGGTGCCATAATGCAGTCTCTCAAGGCTCATGGAGGTCATGTAGATTACTTTCTTATTAATGCTAGGAAAGTGGGAGAGAACCTCTAAAATCAGTGGACTTTTAAGGAGAGGCTGCTTTTTAGGAAATGAGGAGGTTTTCTGTTTTTTCCTGGCAGGAGGCTAGCAGAATTTCTCATGCTGCAACTTGTACCCCTTGCCTCGCAGTCCTTCCCTGTGCACCTCCAAGGAGATTGGTTCCTGTTAAGCAGCCAGTTTCTACTCTTCCAGCTGTTTCTTGTACCTCATATCCCACCATCAGTGTATCTTGGTGTCCTTTCTCTGTACTCACATAATTTTGTACACTTTTCATGTACAGGAGATGTGCAGGTAGCCCATATTGTCACAAGGACATGCTGCTGGTAGTGTTTGATGGTAGAATAATGTGAAGACTGAGGACTTGGAGAGACTGGGCACTGAGAAGTGCAAGGTAATTTCAAGTGTCACTGTGAACCTGTGGATTTCTGGGGGAGTGCCTATAATTTCTTATTCTTTGACTTTCACAAGGTTTTACTCATCTGTTTGATTTGGTTTCTATAATTTTAAGTCCTTGAAACCACCAGTGGGATTTTACAGTGGACATTCCACAACAGCCAGGGAGATGCTCTGTGATTAGCAGTCCTGAGACGTTTTCCTACCCTTGGCTGGGAATCCTCTGCCACTTAGGAATTGTTTAGTGAGTAACCAGTAGTTCTTGTGACAAAATATATATTTAGGATTTTGGTATAGTATAAACATATTTGTCATAAAATCAAACCATATGATTATTTGTAAGATTCTGTAACATTATAGTGCCATCTCCATCTTCAAGGAGAGCGTTTTGATGATTCACCCATGGTTATACAGTTTTACAGATAAAGTACATATAACTCGTTCTCCGTGGTATAGGGAGGACACCTGTAGATACATGCTGGAGCTCCCCTGTTGTCCCCTGCTGAAGCATCTTTGTGACCTCCCTTAGCAAAAGCTGGAGGAGTAGGGGAGAAAATAGGGATGGAAATGATAAGATATCGATCTTATGTTCTCTCCATTGGAAATGAGAAGTTTATGTTCTTGCTCTTTGAAGAGTTGTGCACTTGGTGAAGAGGAAGAAATTGTTGAGTCTGGAAGGCTGCAATTAGGTCACCCTGAAGCGTTCTCTTTTCCAGACTAAACAATCCCAGTTCCCTCAGCCTTTCCTCAGAGGAGAGGTGCTCTATCCCTCTAATCAACTTGGTGTTCTTCCTCTGGATTTGCTCCAACAGGTCAGTGTCCTTTCTGTGCTGGGGACGCCAGAGCTGGATGCTGCACTGCAGGTGGGTCTCCCTTCCCTGGGTTAGAAGTTGTCTAGGAGCAAGGTACCTTCTCTTTGGAAGCAACATAGCTGGGTTTGTCTGCCATAAACTGAAACAGCTTAATGCTGTCGTGTTCTGTAGAGAGGCAGATTAATTGGTTGGGCTGATGGATTGATTTTTACAGCACTGAGAATAAGCTCACATAGTCAGCCTGGAAGGACAAATGTGCAGACACGGCACCCAACTCACACAGTGACTTACTTGGCTTGTAAACTGCAGCTGCTTTTTACCTGGCTGATTTGGACTTGGACACATTGAACACAGATGTCTGCCTCACCCTGCCTTGTAGATATATTCTGAGTTAACTTTGTGGGATTCTTCTGATTTGTGGCTGGATTCCTTAACTTACTCAGTGGGAGGTACCCTTGTCTGTTTTCAGTTTAGGCAGTAAGAAATCTTTTTCTCACACCTTTTGTCCGTGTTGTTAGTCTACTGAGTAATCTCTCCCAGGCTGTGGTGACTTGGGTTGTATGTTTATCAAATGCCTAGAATTGTGGAGTCTGATTTTGACTATGCAAATAGTAAATAATAACACAAAAGGACCAAAAAAAAGTTGGCATCTTTCAAAAGCTCTGAATGAGTACATATAATTTGCAATTTCAGAGCGGAACTTACCAGGCTTTTTAGTCCTTGTGTAATTTAATGGGTATGTATGAGGTGAAGAATTAAAAAAGAGGCTGAGAGGCCTATGAACATTCCACAGGGGAGTATTTTAAACACAATATAAGTGACAGTCCTGCAGGTAATAAGTGTATTCACATGAAATGGACTCCCTGGTTCCTGATGAACAGCTCAATGCCCATTGCTGTCACGGTTCCTGTCAGAAATGGAGTGTAGCCAGGGCTCTTCTGTATTTGGGTTCAAACCTCCTGATGTTTTCAGGAAAATGCTTGTATTTAAAGTTCTAACAAATCTGAATTGTGGAAGTTTCTGTTGTCTCTGTTGGAAGAGTAGAAATCCAAAGGCAGCCAAAGAGCTGTACTATTACTCATACGAGTCTGTCTCATTGTTGGCACTATCTTAGGCCACGTATCTGTGGCTTGGAGCGACTGGTAATTGAAGTAACCAGTTCTTCAATAAGATCTAGATGATATCTTCCTCTCTTGGGACCAGTAGAAAACTTTACTATGTAGCCTTTGAGTTAAGGTGGAGCTTGTCATTTTAACACAGTATTCCAAATGAAATAAATTTATGGGTAGATTAGATTCTGTGGGAGCGACCTCGTGTTTTCACTATAATTCAATACAAAAAGACAAAAATGAGTAGAGTTACAACAGTACTATCTACTGGTTCATTATAGTTAATAAATCAAACAAAAAAATTAAAATCAACATGAAAAATTTTGAGGCCTGAATGCAGCTTTTTCTGTTAAGATAACGAGCTTCTCATCTTGACTTTCAAGAGCTATTTGTTAGCACAAACATACTGTTTGGATCAAAGGATAGTTTAGAAGATGCTTTAGTTTTTATAGACTTAAGTTCAAAACAAATAAAAGTCTTATCCCAAACAACTTCTACATGTGTGCCAGGGTGCTAGGAGTATCTTAAAAAAAAATTAGAAAATCAGCGTATACTTCATAATGTAAGTTTTTGTCAGAAGTAAATCTACTCAGATGATAAACTAGTCTGTTTTTTTATGTAAAAAATCCCCCTTTTTCCCCTGTAAGTACTAACCACAGTGTGGTAGTGAGACTTTAATACAAAAACATGGTCAAAAAGTGACCTCAAGTATAAACATTGTGAAACAGTGAAATGAACCCAGATTTAATGGGCTTCTATCTCTTTTCTCCCCACTGTAGAGTACAGTGCTCAGAAGCTGTGCGTGAGCCTGGCAGGAGCTGCTGGCACTGGAAGAATGTCCCACTAGCTGCCAAACCAGTGAGGCAGCATTGGAGGCAGTAATAATAGTTCAGGGCTCACCCAGAGGTATTCGAGGGAGGATTGCATGTTACAGGGGTGCTTGCTTTGGCTGCCAGGGAGGAACTGAACAGGAAGTGTCCAACAAAAACTTGCCAACTTTAAATTCTCAATTTCTGTGTCCACACATGCTCTAGCAAGTTCAAATATTGAGCACAGTATTTTTGATGATGTTGTAGTGTTGCCTGATGTATTCAAGATTTTTGTGATGAGTATTTATGTCTTAATATTCTGTCAAGTTTCTCCCAAATGTACAAAACACAGTTAGGCCATGACAGATGTTTAATTACTGTTAGAAAGGTATTTGAATCACTTCTCACTGTTGGATGCTTGTTTACTTTATGTGATTTGTCTTCAAACTTCATTTGTCAGTTGTTTTCACTGAATTGTTTTAATTCTTTTTTGTTTGGTTGGTTTTGGTGATTTTACTAAATATGATCAGGGTGATTGCTTAGTATCACTGCCATTGTGATTAATTTGCCATACTCTACAGTTTAGTTTTTGCTTGGTTTTAAAAGAAAAGGAACCTTTATACCTGTTTGGACACGTCTAATCTCTTTTAAGTTAGATCTGAGTTACTTGACAACCTTTGGCATATTTCCTTGTATAGTTCTTCTGAACAGTGCTTTCCCCCGCCTTGCCTGTTTTCTACAGTAGTGCTTCTCCTGCATCCAGCTTAAAGCAAGTCCTTCATTAAGCTCTGAAGAGTCCACATTTTGATAATTGGTTAAGGTTTGTCAAAGTCCGGAAATTTTCTGTTCCCACTGGTCTTTATTAAGTTCCATGGAGTTCTTTCTCACCCAGTAATGGACTGGGTCGGCTTTTCCAATTGAAGTTGAACTCTCCTGTCATTACTGTGGGACAGCTGCCAAAGCAATGTGCTATTATGTATTCATTTCTTCCCACAGTGAGATATATCAGTTCTGACTTTGTTTCACATGACGTAGGAGTTGACAAGAGTTTACATTAATTTCCTGATCGAGACTCTGCAACCAAGACAGAAGGATTTCTCTCTCATTAGTAATACTATTTATTTTTTGTTAACATGCAATTCCCTCAGTTCTTTTTCTAGACATAATATTCCCCAGACCATCCACCATCTGATCTGTTTCTCTCATAATTTGGAAATACATTTTTATTTACTTCTAGAGAACTCACTGATATACGGGCTTTATTGCAGCATAAGTGTGTAGAGTAGATTTGATATAAATTTTTAAAATACAAATTAATTTTATATACAAAGATGTCTATTACATGTGCAGATGATTATAAATAAATTTTGCTGCTGATGACAAATTAAGTGAAGCAAGTGTGACCAGCCAGGTGTTGGCAGCAGCAGGCCATGATGTGTGTGAGATACATGTTTTTTTTTTACTTTCTAAAGAAATGAGGGTGCTTCTTCAAGGGTAGATTTTGTTACTTGGTGCTATTCTTTTTTCTTCGTTTTCTCAGTATGCGTAATATTTCATCTAGCATTTGAGTCCTTTTTACTTCTGAGAAGAGTTCTGAACCCTCTTCCAAGTAGCCTCTTACTCAGTTTCTGGGAAGAACACATGCAGTTGCCTTTACCTCTCCAATCACATTAAGAGAGTCAGGGGAAACAGCTGTGAAATAAAGGCTCTTGAGAGTTGAGGTCATGAAAATAAATGCTGTCTAACTGGATACTGAGATGTACTTACTTGATTTAGCATTTTTTATGTCTTCCCTGGGTTGCCCTCGCTTGCCTCTCTTGCCCTTGTAATTGTAGCCTGTGAGTACCAAAACTTTGGAGAGTCTTTTGAGTGTGCCATTTTCTGAACTTTAGAGTCAGGTTTTTGCAGGAGATGTTAGAAATTGGTCAAAAATAGAGAAACGATTACCATAACAGCTTCTCAGAACAAGGGTTTGGCAGAACCTTCTTCTCTGCACATGTATTCTAAATAGTTTGTTTTGCTTTTGACCAGTGGTCCACATTCATGTTCATGGATGCGTGTGGTTGCTGTGCTCAAACACAAGGACTTTCTAATGTGGCAATATCCACAAGGATCCACAGATTTGCTGCTGTCAGTTGTGTTTCCTATCAGAGGAACAAAGGGCCAGACTTATTCCCATGTTTCACACACTCCTCAGCCTGAGTGCAAGTTTCTTGTTCTTTCGGAGCTTTTAACTTCAGTTTCCAATCGTTTTAATAAGCTGGGGTTCATTGGTGTAGTCCTTTGTCACCGAGTTCACAAAGCTGAAGACGGACACACGAACATACAAGGCAGTGATTGGAGGCATCTAGAGGAGTAGTGAGCACCTCCCAAAACTGGAACGTGAATATTTTCCACTGGTGCTCATGCAGCTTTGGATGTTGGTGACCTGCTTCCAAAGTGCCTGGGTGAGGAACAGGTGCTGTGGCACTGCCAGTGCCTTCTGCATCTCTCCCAGGGTTGAATCACCATCAAGGGACAATAAGGAAACAATTTGGGCGCTATCCTCCCTGTGGTATCCTATTATGTCATCCTTATTATCACCGTGGTGTCCAGTACATTTTCTGGCACAAGCCAGGATGCCAGGTTATATTTGGCAGAGAAGCCAGGGTATGTCAGGGTATGTGAGCAGTAGGCAACACTGACTAATGCTCCAGGACTTGAAATGATGCTGCTGATGCCATTCAGTTCCTGTCATGACCCTGCTGCCTTTGGCCCCAAAGTTACTTCTGTGCAGAGGAAGGGTGTTGCCTTTCTCTATGACTCCTCAGCATTTGCAGGAATTTAGGGGGATGTGATGGGTGTAAATATTCTCAGTCTTTGGCAATATGAGTAGGTCCTGGAAAGACATGATGGTTTCTGCGACAGTCTAGGGATGCAAGGCATTTGTGGGGGACGGGGTGGCCCAGTTAGAGACTCTTCAGCCCCACATCTACCCAGGAGCAGTCCCCATGGCAAGAAAATATTTGGAAGACAGTAATTGAGTTCCCAGGTGTTGGAGATCCTGTTTCCAGCTCATCCTCTTAAGATGAAGTGGTTGTAGAGGAGCACTCCACAGATTTCAGAGTTAAGGTCTAAGATGTGATGGACTGGCAACATGCCACTACATCAAACAGC
The DNA here is from genome assembly GCA_013390045.1 of Picathartes gymnocephalus. Lineage (NCBI taxonomy): Eukaryota > Metazoa > Chordata > Aves > Passeriformes > Picathartidae > Picathartes > Picathartes gymnocephalus. The sequence continues at coordinate 54,555 of WEKY01023196.1, forward strand.
CTGTCAGTATTGTTGGTAGTCCAGCAGACAGCCTCGGGAACAGGCTCTGTGCCTATAACCAAGTGTCCTCTGGGTGATGGATTTGCTGAACTGACCTAGGCTGCTGGGGAAGTAGCACCTCCAGCATGGTCAGAAACTGTATCGATCTTATTTAAGAGGTCCAAAGGACAGTTTTACAGTTTCACATGCATGAAATATTACACATTTTCTGAGGGCATCTGAATTTGATGGTATATTCAGCAAAACACTCCTTGAAGTCTTCATTTCACTTCCCACTTCTGATTTAAGTGATTGTTCCTTTGTTTTTATTCGTGTGTGTGCCTGTGGACAACCACAAATAGAAGAATGGAATTTTTTTAATGTGTTACTTAGCTCTCCTGAAGATATGTAGTGCATAGCCACCTTCTGCAACCGCTTGCTCTATACAAATGGCAGACTGGGATCACATGGTCATGAGGAAACTGAAATTTTGGGTGTGTTTTGTCCTTTGTGACGTCAATGCAAAGAACATTAAGCTACCAATGAAGAATATCAAATACATAGGTACTGCTACAAAAAGGTCATCAAGTACATATGCTTCTACTGGAGCGTATTTGTGGCCAGTACCAATTTAACTCTGGTATCTTTTTTTTCTGTTTAGAACAGTCACAAAGGATTGAATTAAAACATTTTTGCTTTAAATAATGCAACATGATGGCACAGTAAAGTAAAACCAGAGCAGTGTACATTTTTGCATGGTAACCAAAAAATGCTATGAATTTCATAAATAGGCCTTGGAACATACATAATCTCCTGAGGACATCTTATTGTGAAGGAATCCCAATCCCAGCCCCATGAGAAGGATTTTACTTGGTGATGGGCTGACCTTGGCCAGCAATTAAGCACCCACCCCCTTTGCTCATTCCTCCCTATCAGTGGGATGGGGGAGAGAATTGGGAGAGCAAAAGCAAGAAAGGATTCGTGGGTTAAGATAAGGATGTCTTAATAAACCAAGGAGAAGAAAACTAATCCCAGCTGATGCACCGTCCCTCAATAATTCCACCAGAAGACCACTGCACAGCCAGTATCTGAGCAGCAGCTACTTTGGAAAGATATCCCCCATCACAAAACCATAGTTTTTATTGCTGAGTATGATATTAGATGCTATGGAATATCCATCCCTTTGATCAGTTTGGGCCGGCTGTTCCCTCCCAGCCCACTTGCTGGGGAGAATGTATGAGAAACTGATAAAGCCTTGGTGCTGTACAAGCGCCATTCAGCAGTAGCTGAAACTTTAATGTGTTGGGTTTTTTTGTTGTTTGTTTTGATCTAAAATACAGCACCATATGAGATGCTGTGAAGAAAATTAACTATATTCCAGCCACACCCAGTGCACACCCTTAGGTGCTTATCCATAGTTAATGATTTGTTCTTCATTGAAATATTTATTATATCACTTTATGGTCTGAAAAATTGGTGGGAGAACTTTGATAGTTAAGCATGTGGTGAGTTTTATGCATGTGCATAATCTGGGAGACAGGGGAAAAAAAACAACTGTGACTTGGAAGATCAGAAAAGTCACTATGAAATTGTGGTTGACAGAAAAAAGAATACTTTCTTATATAAAGCTGATGATCAGTATGGTTTTATACGTTTAAAACCCACAGAGAATATTTAATGTAGGAATTGCCAAATTAATAAAGGAAGCTTAAGGCTGATTTTTTTTTAAAGGAATTGAAAAAATTATACTGTATTTTGGAAGTTCCTGAAATGAACTGCCTGGAGTGCACATGAAGTCAGAACTGCAGCTTAGTTTTAGAGTAGTCCTTGAAAATTTTTACAAATTAAAACATTTGTAGTTAGTAAGCTTAGAGCAAGGAAAAATAAATCCTAGACTTCAGAGCTTAATAAGATTGTCTAGAAAAGACAGGAAAGGCTGTTTTTGCCCAGTGTGCTTTATCACATAATTAGAGAAAAAAATTGCCCCACTTTGTTTATAAAACAAACTCAATAGTGTCTTTTTCATGCTTTAATGAAATACAGGTTTGCACATCTAATATTATTTCACTCTCTAACTTTTTACTGTACAAGTTTTCTTTCTTCCTTGTGGACTTCCTTTTTGAATACTTGTTGTTGAACTTCCCTGTTTGTATTTCTTCATCCATGTAAGCATGAATTTGGACACAAATCCATGTCCAAGCAAATAGCTAATCATATCTTACCACAGTGTGACATTCCCTGCTGTCCTGCATCACTTAGGTAGTACTGAAGTGTTATCACTGATACATCTGTCACCCTGGAGGTTACTAGAAATGCCACCAAGTTTGCCGGACTGTCACCATTGTCCCATGATCTTGATTTGAAAGACCATAGTGGTACATGCGTTGTGTCCATCTTGGATGACTCCCAGGAGCTTGTTCATGTTCTCTCTCAGTGGCTTTGATGTTCAAACCAGCTGTTGTGTGGTGTTGGTTCCTCCTGCCACAAGTCTTCCCTGGCAGATGCTGGGTCTTGGTGGCGATAAATTGGATGAAAAAGCTGCTGGGCTGAAACTGTTAGGATAATTGCAGATGTTTCAGTGTAATTGTGTCTCCTCCCTTCCCTCTTATTGGACATACCCAGTTTTTGATACAGGGCTTACCACAGTAAGACTCAAAAGGTTCTCAGCATAATTGCAGTGCAAATAGTACTAGATTTTACCTCTTACACCCCCTTTTTCTTTTTTTTTTTTTTTTTGGCTTTAATGCAGTTTACATGTTGATTACATTGTATTACTTAATATTTGAGTTTCAATTTTTAAGTGGTATCTACGCAGAAAAAGTGCAACAGAAAACAACAAATTGTCAAAAGCTTGAATCACTGCAGACAAATTTTTAATGTTTATACAAATTAATTTTTCCTGAAACTTCTTTCCATTTCCTCCAAGAAGAAGAAATACATGATTTAAAAAATGGCTTGAGGACTCCTTCTGTTAATTGTTGAAGTCGTCACACTCCTTCTTCTCTCATACTTTCAGAAGTGTTTTACTTCTTCCACTCTGATTTCTTTATGTCTCATATGCTGGAACAGTCTCATTATTTTACATCTCCTCAATAATCTGTCCCAAATGTATTTATTTTGGTTAGTTTTGCACCCTTCCTTTTATGCTGCTCCACTGTCCTTTAATCTAGCCCAAATTACAATTTAATAATGAAGGTGAGGGTTGAGGAGGACAGACAGTTCTAGTTCAAAAAGTTAGCTGTAAAACAAAACCCTTCTTGCATCTTCTGGTGTTGCGCGGTTCAATCTGCCCAGGCTTTCAAGGGCACTTCTCTGTTTTCTTGTCCCTGTGTACAGAGTGCAGTGCAGAACTGCTGCTGCATGTGGCTTGCAAAAACAAGGGGGAACTGAGGCTTTTCTTTAATGAAAACTGTGTGCCTTTTTACTGGGGATGAAAAGAGCCTTTTAGCAGAAATAGTTTACTAAGTACCTGCCTAAGTTTCTATAGCAAAACTGACTTTTGAGCCAAGTCTTTGAGTATTTACCTAGTAGAGCATTAAAAAAGAATGACTAAGGACATGGAATCAAGCAAAAGAAAAGCAGAGTATAACATAATCAGTTTGGTTTGCCCCTTCTTGTATTTATCTTCTATAGGATTTCCATCCTTTCTTCTCCATCACAACTGCTTTTATTAATTTGTCTTGTGCCAGTTAACATAGGGAAGTGTTTCGCTATACCAGCTATATGTTAGCTGGAAATCTTATGTTAGGAGACTGACATTTTTATTTTGTGAGCTCTGATCAATACTGAGAGGATAAAAATGGATTTGGGGTAATTATACAGACATATTATACAGACATACATGGTAGGAAAATAAACTTTTAATGAACAAGCTAGTTTCATACCCATAATGAGATGCGTGTGTAAAATGCAGATTTTCAATTCCCCGTTTTTGTGCTGAAATTTGTAAAGCTTGAGTCGTGTTTATTGCCTCCATTTTCACTACTCTTCTGACACATCCTTGAGGAAGAGGAGTATTGGGAACACTTGTGTCAGTTATTTTGAAAAACTGAACTTACCTCATAGACCATTGCCCAAGAAGGATATAGGGTCTTGCTTCCAGCTACAGCCATTGTTGTTTTGAAGTTCCTAAAAATGTTATTGCAAGTTTTAATTAGTGAGAGCTGAGTTACTAAAATTATATTGAACTAGCTCTCATTAGGGAAACCAAGACTTCAGTGTCCTCTTGTTTCTGTAGCTCCTGGTTTTTTTTCCTGTTAATTAATGGAAACATTAATAGAAAATGGTGTGTTTCATTTACTTATTTTATGTTAAGGACTTGTAATTAACAGACTTACAGACCAGGCTACAGTGTTGCCTTCAGATGGAAACAGATCAGCTGAGGTCTTTCAATAAGGCCATTTCTTTATGATGCTTCTGCAAAAGCATTCCATTTTATTTTTACATCAATAGTTTACTATTTTAAAACATTTAAACTAATGAAACGATGTATCTCAGAAATAAATGTCAAATATTTAGGAATAATTTGTCATCCTTAGTTACCTCTTCCTAATCCTTGAATCCTTGGAAGTCAGTATTATCACATTTGAAGACAGAAAACAGTACAGTTCTGCATTTTGGTTAGTGAATATCTCTTGACAGAGATTTCAGGGTCTATATCTTTGCAGGAAGAAACTTTGCAGTCCTGAAGGTCTGCTGCCTGGTTAACTGCATCTTCACCTGTGCATTTACCACACACAGCAGCCTAGAGGAGGCTTTTAGAATGCTTCAGGGTCTGGGTTTGGAGACTGGGTCCAAAGATTTTGAAATGGTCCCTTGTTTCACTGTGTGTGTAATACAACGAAAACATGAGGGCTTTCTTTCTTTTCCCTTGCATAACTGATTCTACTAAGAGAGTGTTGATTACCTCAGTTGTTTACTCATGCTCCCTTTTGGAGATTACTTAGGGTTTTGGGAAGGAATCTGTGGCTCCTTCACCTGTGGGAATATTTTTAAGAAAGGAGGGGTTTACATTATACTTCAAAAAATCACCAAGACAAAATACATTGCTGTCTCAAACGGAGTATCAGAAATGCTTTGCCCCCAGATCCTGAGGCTTTATCTGTGGGAGATTCTGATTTCTTGTCCCTTGTGAATGAGTTGCCCCATCTGGGTCACAAATGATGAGATAAATGCCTTGTTAAACTGGTTCTAGCCCTCAGAGGGTTGAAAGTAGGCAAATGCAGAAATTAAAATAGACGGTTTTAGCAGGTAACTACAGAGTTGCAGGCAGATGACTCTGTAGTCAGCTATTGTAAATAGGACATGCTAGATGATTTAAGTCTGTCTTTGAACTGGCTCCAGAACGACTTGCATTTCATGTGTAAAGTCCAAGGCTCATAATACATTTGTACCACATGATGCTTTAGGATAAAGTTTACTGTGTGAACTGTTTTAAAATTAAAATGCGATTGAAATGGTAGTAGAATTATTTTTTGTGATTGGAGATGTTTACGTAATTACTCTTTGTACTGAACTGTCAATTACATGTCTTGCGTAAGACCCAGAGCCAAACTGAGCTACTCAACCTACTGGGACACTGGGATGGTACAAACACCTTTGGCTCCGAAAAAACACCAGAAACCTTTGTATGTGGAGATTCTGGGTTTTTGTTTGTTTTTAAATGGTCATGTGGACATACTAAGACTTGAAGCTTTCAGCGGCTTGCACACTGAGAGCCCATAAAGCGTCAGAATCCCTGAGATGGTATTCACAGACACTTGAACAATGTGGTTTGTCACTGAGTGCTGTACTGAAACAATTCATTTCTTGATGACAAAGAGCTGAAGCATGACATTTACTGCAGTGAAAATTCCTTCCTTCAGCAAACACCACGGAGGCTACTCCTGCTCAGTACAGACCGGGTCAGGTACACATAAGAAAATGTGATGCTATAGCTGCAGGCTGTTAAGAGCGAGTTCACTCTCTTAAATTTTTATTCTTAAATCAGCTTCAAACACTACCATAGTAATATTACAGTTTTATGGATGTCATCTTTAATCAAAGATAAGGGGGATGATATAAAAATTTGCTTGTCACATGGAGAGGGAGCTTTCATTAGTTATAGACTTGACCCACACAGAAGAGTAGGTGTGGCTGAAAGTTCATGCTTGTGGTGGACAAATCAAACTTGTTTTCACGCAGAAGTGCATGTGCATTGAGATTACCCACCTCTGCTCTGGCTGTTTGTTAAATCTAAGACACAAGATAAACTTATTTCTTTTATAGAGGTGTGGCCACAGATCAGTGCCAGAGATAGAAATAGTTTGTTGTAACCAGCTTCCTCAAAGTTAAGACCTTACTTAGTTTTTTTCTGAGGATTTTTCTTTACATGTAATGATTCCATTTTAGGATCACATTGTTTTTACTCATCACAAAGTCTGTGCCTGGTTTACTGTGTTCAGAACTGCTTGGCAGGCTCCAGCTCAGACATTTAATATAATTAACATGAAGGTGTTTCCTGCTCGAGAGGTATTTAAGCATTCTAGGATGATCAAGCATTGAGGCTGGAAGATGAGCTGTTCAAAACCAATAGTTGAAGGCCTTGTAGATTAGTAATCCAGAAGAGAGCTGTTAATGAGCAGAGTGGAAGCAACATTAAGTAAGTGTACTGAATTGTAACAAAATGCTCATCATTTTAAATAACAAAGCTTTACACAAAATTAACTGGGCTGCCAGTGTCCCAGTTAAAAAAATATTCTCCCCAGTTTGTGTGCACCTCCTTTCCCAGGAGCCTCCCAGTTTCATTTTTCATTTCCCCCTCTCTTTGGTTTTTTGCATCCTTTCTTTTTTCTTCTCTCACTGCCTGCAAGATCACTTTTGGTAGCTGTGGAAGAGAGAAGGAAGTGAAACAGGGGAGTGGTAAATGGATTTGACAAGAGGCAAAAATACTGTCAGGAGACAACTCATTCCTCAAAAGGTGAAGCAAAACAAACTCTGAAGGTGAAGCCCGTGGTCTTCTGGCTCTGTAAAGATGCAGAGATGCAGGTAGGCTGCCTTCAGTGAACTTGTACCCAGAAGGAATCCTGAATTCTGCTGCTATTTACTCGGTAAGCTAGTCCTTCTGAAGAAGCCTATATGACTTCAAAGAAGCACTTCGTAGTGTAAATCCATGTTATGATGTCTGTTTGAGCTGGCAGAAAGCCTGACCTCTGTGGAGGTATGTAGAAAACCCATCCACATCCATGTGTTTTTTTTGATGTATAACTTTTGACAATTTAAATAACTGTATTAATTGCTTTTAAAGGAATGTGAGAATTAGGAGCTCTGATGATAATCTATAGGGCTATGGAATGTACTGTGAAGTGGTGTTTTACATTGGTGCTGTACTAGAATTTGTGACAAAAATCACTTTATGAGGCATCTGTGACTGCAGTTGATATGTTTTTGAGTCACTTTTTCATCATCTGTACTGTTATCTTGTTAAAAGGTCTAATACTTTTCAAGACTTCCCTGAACTACTTCTTCTGCTGGGCACAGGACTAGAAAAGCCATATGAAGTATGGGCATAGATTTTTACAAGTCATATCTAGAAAGATGTCTGTGTTAAAGCATTTTTAAATTGTTTTCATAAATGTAACTGTATATACACATAAAAGATGATAGTTGTTTGCTCTAAGACATGAGAGTCATGGACCTGGCCCGTTAAACACTCATAAATTGTGATTCAGTATTGTCATCTCTTAAGAAATGATGCTTCGCCCAAATGCTCCATATTGAAATACACAGGGAATTTAAATGAAAGTAATTAATCTAGGATTTATATTAAAATCTCTGCAGATGTGTGTTTTCAGGCAAATGAGAAAAACCATAGTGATATATTTGGCAATAAACTTATAATTACTTAAAGCCTGAAATGATACAGTCCATTATTAATTCTGGAAGCAACAAAACATCTCATATTACACGAGCTGACTTATCTAAGTATAACTCTATGTTTTCCTTCTACTTCTTACCGAATTTGTCATTTCAATTCAGTTTTCCATTCTTGACATCAAAAAGAAGTTGTTTAATCATTGTAGTAAATTGTTCTTCCTTTCTTCTTAAAGCTCAGTAAAATTTTAATGGCCAGTTTTCAAAGCTGAATTTACAAAGCTAAGTCTACATTCTTAATTTGTGCCTTTCTAGTGCCACTTACAAAAAAAATATGATTGCTTTTTTTCTGCAGCATGTTTGTAACTGTAGGTTACCTAGATATTTAGATTGTTGATATTCAGAGGTGACATAATAAACTTACAGTAATTCAATTTGTAATCACAAATCTCCATTGAATGTAAGCCACTGTGTTATTTTGTGAGCAAAAGGTGGCTCAGTGCCTTGTTGCCAAAAGTCTGAGTTCCAATTGGGCTCAGCATAATTGATGCAAATGTGGAATGGCAGGTATCACACTAGTTGCTTGTCTTTGTTCTAGACAGTGGACTATTTTAGCTCATGAAATCAACACATTTTAGGTGAGTTCCTTTGCTGAAATTGCAGGGTGTGGTTTATGAAGATTTTGATGCATAGATAAATGGAAGAGTTTATGCAGCACCAGCCAAACCTCACAAGTCCTGGCTGCATCTCATTCATTTGGCCCTTTCTTCCCTCTCAGGCTGTGCTGCCGGGGGCTCACCCTCCTGCTGGGCTCAGGGACCTGCACAGGGTCTCCTCACTGGCCCGATGGGTGCAGGAGAGGCTGGAGCAGGGGAGAGCATTAGGCTGCTGAAAAGCCACGTAGTCTTTTGGGATCCCGTGCCGAACAGCACCTTCCTGTGAGCTGCAGTCCCCAGCCGCAGCCTGGAGCTGTGGTCTTTCATTTCCATGTGACAAGTGGTGTCCCCACCACAAGACCTGGCACTCAGGTAACAGTGCATCCCCCCCTCCCTGCTGCCTCTGCACCCATCCTGCACGGCCTGTCCTGCCTTTGGACAGTGCGAACTTGAGAGGCTTGTTTTGGTGCACGCAAACCTGTTTCATCCCTTCTTGTGGGCAGAAACTTTTTTTCCCCCCAAGAACTAAAGACTTTCCTTACATGTTGCTGGAATTGCATTGTATTTAGAATCGTCCAGATGAATTGCACTTATTCAAACTTCCTCTTTATTTCCACTCAAGTGGAACTTTAGTCCAAGGCAGATTACAAGATGCTCACAACAAACTTTAAAGGGTAAAGAGCACAAACTCTTCTGATTTTTTTTTTCAACTATCACTTTGAACCAAAATGTTAAAACTCTCATAAAGGAGCAGGTGGAAAAATGCTGCAAGTGTGAGTCTGTATGTTCAAAAGCATTTTCATGTCCCTGGATTTGTAAACACTGTTCTGTATCTTCAAATATAACTACAGAAAGTAGGAAAATGATGCAGTAATGTGATGTTTCTGTTCCTCAAGTCATGGTGAGTCAATGTGAACAAAGGAAGACAAGCATCATGTGTTTAAAGAAATGAGTGATGCTGGCTTTTCGTCTCCTCAGTCAAGCAGCTTCATCTGGTTCTTTGAGCTTCTTACTATATAAAATGAGATATTGCCTGCGTTAGGTAACTGAATGTGGTGATTATTGTTTATACAATCCTTTAAAGCTAGGCCAGAGTATAAATATCAATATGAGTTTTTCACTCACTGAGGCCAGTGCAGCATAGTTACAATTGACTTCAGGGGCAAGGATATTATTACCTCATTGCCCACCACAACTGGAATTTAACTTTACTTGGGCTTGCTGGATGCTACTGTAATAGTAGACATGATTTGTTTTATATGACTACAAATCAACAAAGTTCATTATGTATTTGTGCTGGCACATCTGTCAAAACAGTTTCATATGCTATCAAAAGTTGCCCATACTTACACATATTCAAAGAGCTGGGTTTCCCTGGAGAGGTTTTGCTATACATATTAATTTTTCCCAAAAGTTAGGAGTTGAAAAATTACAGCTGAAAATTCCAGGAGTATTTTACAAAGCCTATTTTTAGTAACCAACTTTAGCTGTCTCCCAAACATGGCTGTGTACACCAAGCTGACATAATGTCAGCACTTGGCTGTGGGAGGAATGGAGTGATTTTTGAAGACATCATGGGTTTGTTGGGGCACACCTGGCATCTATGTAGAGGTGCCACCCAGTGGCTGGATGATAATAATGAGCTTTTCTGATGATTAAAAAAAAAAAGGCCAAAATAAAAAGAAGAAAAAAATGCTTAAAGGGTTACATCTTACATTAATATTTTACTAAGTTTTGGAATTTTTTTTTAAACATCACTGTCAGCACAGGGAGTTCAGTTTTACGAAAAGTGGTAACTGACCAGATTTGTTAGTGGTCTTCAAATTACAGAATAAAAAAGAGCTTCAGTAATTTGAATGATCTCCAAGCAATGAAATGACAAAATGTGTTCCTCCTTTGAAATGAGGTTTTAGAAAGTGGATCAGTACATGTTCCAGTTATTTTGCTCCAAACCAAATTGGTTTTTGTTGTTAGATTGTGATTTTTCCTATGCAGATGAGGGCTAGAAATACAATTAGAGTGAAGTGATTGTGGTAGGCATTAACTGAAATTTACGATGCATCACCTCATAGGAACATCAGTACAGAATGATAATAACCTGGTTTGTAGATATAAAAAGGGAAAAAGTGAGTTGCTGTGAAGATACTTAACATGACAGCAAGATACAAAATTAAATCTATTACAGTTAATTCCATATTTCAGAATATCAGGAGGCAAAATAGTGAAAGGGTGATGAGCATCTGGCACAAGCCTGGTGTAGATCAAGCTCTATACTACTATTCATGAATATTTTAACTAGTTATATAATGGCAGGGTTTCGGGCAGCTAACCCCATTATTCACTATATTTTCAGATTATCTAGCAGATAACCTTATAATTCAACTTTCTTGTTGGATTTTTATAATCCATCTTTCTGAAGTGTCTTTATAGGGTTTTTTCCCTAATTAATAGAGGTGCTAAAGAAGTTAACTTTAAACATAATTAATAACTGCAGTAATTGCTATGACAGAGGGGCTTTTTGATTTTGTAAAATGGAAGAAGATCACTTGGAATAAGAAACCAGAAGCTTCTTGGATTCACTGTGTTAAAGATTTGGCTACAGAGCAGCACTGTGTGTCCATGTTAGCACTCAGAAAAACATGTTTTGAAGGCCTAATGACTGTAGCGTTTCCAGCTGCATGCTGTTTGAAGTGCAGGAAAGCCAGAAGCTTGGAGCCATTTCATCTCATGAGCAGTTGCTCAGAGCTTTAACAAACTGCCAAATGCAAACAAATACATTTAATAACCTGAAATTAGTATATTGTACTGGGAAGGCGGTAGAAAGAAAAAAACAAATAAATGTAGGAATGGAAGTGGACAACAAGTATGACAAGTTTGTGGTATTAGAGTTGCTCAGAAAAGCTCTGTGCAGTCTTTGTGTGAGCACATGTATCGTGGAACAAAGCAACGAGGCAGCAGAACTGCTCTTCGTGGTTTTTTATGGGAATGGAGCAGGGACATTGTGTCCAGCTCTGGACACATCTTTGCTGGAGGGGTCTTGTCAGAAGGAAAGAGAGGAGAACGTGGGGATTCCTTTACAAAAGGGAAGATGATGCTAAATCATGGTTGAGTGAGAGATACAGCTGAAGCCTGCAAGTGTTTAAATGGTGTGAATTAGCCAAACAAAGGAAGGAATTATTTAGGCTGAATTAGTAAGGCAGAGTGGAGTAACTGTAACAAAGGGTACTTTTAGGTGAGGTATTAACACTGTTACTAAGACATATAGCATAACACCTCGAAGTAAGGCAGTAGCAATACTTGTGTGCTAACAAGATGTGACCTAAGGTAGTTTAAACAGACCTTTCTGTCTCTAGGATCTAGAACAGTGGAGGTAGAAAGGTAAAACTTGATTCACCTGTGAATCTGAAGCCTGGCCATTAGATGGCAGGGTGCTGGCACAAGAGGGTGTGTGCCTCCCCACCACTTCTTAGTACCATGCCGATGGAGGAGCTCAGAGCCATTCATCAGTCCCAAGGCCTGGGAGAAGTTTGAAATGCTCAGTTTCCCTATAAAAATCACACACACACATCCTGTCACTCCCACAGCAGAAGGACATGTATTACATGTCCCCTCAAAGACGTGTGTCAGCTCTGGGTTTTCACCCCTTGAAACTCTGTGTGAGTAGGTAGGTATGTGCAAGGGCTGTCCCAGTGTAGCAACTACTTTGTGTAAGAGCTGAAGTTGTCTCTTCTCTTCTATAACACAGAAATGGGACTGCTGAGGCAGTGGGAAGAGGTGATATAAATGTGGTAAGTAGCTTGCTGCAGACTGTTCAGGGAGTCCACATACTGGTTCTGTGGAAAAGATGACAGAAAGAATAACAAGCAGTGGCTTTGTATGGAAAACTTCAGCCCAGAGCAGGCTGTTTGACATGCTCAAAATATATTAAGACTGTAACGACAGCAACTCAAGTAATGCACAATTAAAAAACCCTTGTTTAAAATAGTCTACACTGCTAAAGGATCTACCCCAAGGAGTGATCCGTACAGATGTATCCACACCTCTTTCGCCTCTGGAGTGAACTGTGTTTGTGCCGCCTAAGATTTGACCTGGGTCCGATGCCCCCATGTCTCTAAGATCATAATTATATTTTTGTGGCTTCAGTTCAAAGTGTCTGAAGTAATGTGAAGGTTGCTTTGCTGCCTGCAAGACTGGTGTTTTTATAGCATTATGCCAAAATATGCTACATGCTGTGGGCACACAGAGGCTGTCTGAGGACCAGAGGCTGTTTGGGATGGTGGAGGGCAGGAAAAGCCACTATTGGCTTAGTCCCATCCTTGCTGTGACATCCTCAGGGCAGTCCATCCACAGAGCGGTGGCTCTTGGCTTTTCCTTGGAGAGAAGCAGTCGGTCTCTTTCAGAAGAGAGTCCGGGCACACGGTGATGCATGTGTGGTACGGCTGACAGGGGCACCAGGACCAGGGAGTGAACCAGGGAGGTAAATTATTTGTCAGCATAGGTGCACCTATCATAGTCACGAGCACTGAGGTGGTGGATGAACCAGAGAAACGCACCTTATTGCTCTTTGTTGTTCTGTGTTTTGCAGTAAATCTTTAGTCAGGCATTTTGTTGATCAAATTGATATTTGCTGCTCCCAGGGAAAAATCCTAGTGCTGATATGGTATGGGAGGGGGAAGAGTGGGTAAGAGGATCTGAATAAACAAACAAAATATCCTTCTGTTGTAATCAAGTTGCTCTTGCTCATGCATGCTCTCTCTTAAAAAATGATGTCATACTGTGTTGATTGAAAAGTGGGAATTAATAGGCGAGAACCATCTACTGGATACAGACTGAAGACTGTTCTGAAAACTAGGAGACGGGAGATGGATCTCAGGGCTGAATATGATGGATTATATGGGAAGCCATGTCTGTAAACTTTATAAGGATGCTAGTTTAGTAAGCACTGTTAGTTTAAAATCTATGGCAACCCACTCTTTTCTTCTTTTTGTTTGTGAGTTATTTGCTCATTGGTCCTCCATTGTTTTTATATATTTTTGTCTGCAGTTATTTTTAATTGTCATATTTTAAGTCAATATGTTAAGACAGCTAATAAGATAACATTGTGTTGCTACTAAGGATTTAGGCATGGACAGGTAAGAGTGATGGGGCCAAACTGTGTGGTCTGCAGCATAAAGAGAGCACTGCCAGGGCAGTTCCCATCTGATGGTTTCCTTTTCCAGTCAGTAGTTCTACTGTAAATCAGTGTCTACTGTAAATCAGGTAAAGAGGAGATGTGTGTACCTGCAGAACTTCTCCTTCCTCCTTTCCATGCCCCATGGTCTCTCCAAAAGCTTGATAATTTCCAAGGCCTCCTACTTGCTCTTCCTTTACTTCACTGTAAAATTAGTTATTACTGTAACTAATACCTCTATGAAAATACGTGTGCTGGTTTTGGCTGGCATAGAGTTAGTTTTCTCTATGATTGCAGGTATGGGGGTATGGTTTGGATTTGTGCTGGAAACAGCGTAGGTAACATGGGGCTGTAGTAGTTGCTGCTGAGCAAAATGTCTGGGAGGGTTTCATAACATGCTCAGCGTGTTGCAAGCACCTTCTCCCCCCGGAGCCTTGGGGCTCTGAGCAAGTGGGTATGGTTACACAAACACGCCTGGGTGAGAAAAGCAAGGGTGTGGGTTGATAGTGCCTCAGTTTCTCTATGGTGACTGTCCCCCCAGCTGCCCTTTCCGCGCAGTGAGTTTCTCCGCCATGCTTTGGGGGGAGCTGCTCTGCATCTGGGCTGGAAAGAGAGAATTTGGCTGGGCAGCTGGGGCAGAGGAGGTGCAGCCCTGTGCCTTCACACCCTGTCTTGCCCTCAGGAGTTGTGTGTGTGCCCATGCCTTCAGGCGGGAAGCGTACTGCAGCGTTTCCCTGGAAAACTGCCCGGTGCCATAAAGTAAAACTTCTCAGAGGCTCTAGTGAGCTCAGCTCGTCAGCAGATTGTTGGGAGGATGGACCTCAAACCGTGAAGAAATTCAAAGAGTACCTTTTCTCACCTCTTTGGAAATCTGGAGCTGGCTGTTTTCCAGTGCAACGTCTTTGGGTTGAAACCTCCCAGGCTGCTTCTGTCAGCTCCAGTTTTTGGTGTGAAATTGTGTCCTTTAAAAAATGGTGCCTGAAAGAATCAGTGCTGCTTCACTATATTCTGAAAGCAGCAGCTTTCTGGCTACCACACCGTGGATTCGCCGGTGCCCTGAGGTCTAATGGTGTCTCAGGGGCTGGTGGCCATCAGGAGTGGGCACGTGGGGGCAAGGTGTGAGGTTGTCCCCAGGGAGGCCCAGCCTTCGTCACTGGAAGGGAGCCAGCAGGTGCCTCCCAGGTGGGTGTTGCTGGCTTGCCTGGGGACCAGCACAGCCCCCTTCTGCAGCAGGACAAAGGGTATCCTGGTGAAATATCCTGACTTGCTACCTAGGCAGTGTTTGCTTCCAGAGCTTCCTCCTTTAGGCGTTTGGGATTGGCGATGTGTTATTTTCTGGCACATGTTCATTGGTTTATCACTGGGGGTGCAGATGCTTGTCACCAGCCCGGCAGCACCACGGTGAATGGTGGCCTCGTGCAGAGTGTCAGTGTCACCTCAACAGCTGACAGCTTTTCCATCCACTTCCCTTGGTGTGCCAGTATTTTCCTCCTCCTTTCCCTGCCTTCTTATCCAGACTTTAGCCAAGTACCTTCCCAGTGTCCTGCCCATACCATGTCACTTGTTCCATTGGTCTGAGTCACGGAGTTGACAGTCCCCAGCCTACTGTTACTCCCTTCAGCAGTATTGACCATAGACAGGGTAGGGTGCCACAGGATCTTTCAGCACTGCCTGAGCAGCTTTCTGATGTGACTTTTGAATTCTCTCACATGCAGTGTGTGTGGAACCACCCCAAAAGCAACCTCTATCGGTGTAGGCAGAACATGAAAATCAAGATGGACAGCTCAAAGTCAGCTATGTCCTGGGGAAGGTAACTAGCTATTAAGAGTGATGCAGTTTCTTCCTGAGAAATAGGTAAATAAACAAAATAATTGCACATGTTTATTGGGATATGTGTTAAAATGTCAAAACATTTTCACCACAATTATGCAATAAACTGAACAACTTTATAAATATGCCTGAGGCTTTTCTGCTCACTTATTCACTCTTTGAAAACTCTATAAGAAAGTCAGTTATAAAACTGAATTTGCAAATAAAGCTGTACAAACAGAGCTGGATTTGGGACAATATGATGGGTCTGGAAAAGAAGCCTGTGGGAAAAAGGGAATTTTGTTCCAACCAAAATGGAAAATATGCATATTTTAAGGACAAAACAAAACAAGAATATTTTGAGACCTTGTTTTTCTGTGAAAGCGAAATATTTGATGGGAATATTTTTTCCACATAAAGATCTCTTAGTGTTTCAAACTGGGGTGAGTTCATTGGATGGCTACCAGTGTGGTAGTTGCTGTGAGGCTCCACTTGCCCTCTGAAGAGAGGATGGAGAACTGGGGCTTGCTCAGTTTTGGAGAGGAGGCAGCTTTGGGGGTGATGAAGATGAACCCAGACTTTTCACAGTGATGCACAGTGGGAAGATGAGACAACAATGAAAAGTTGATAAAGGAGAGATTCAGATTAGATGTAAGAGAAAACATTTTCACTGTTGTCTTGAGAGGTTGTGATATCTCTGTCCTTGCATGTTTTCAAGAGTTGGTTGGGCAAAGCCCTGAGCAACCTAGTGTGTTCCCATAGCTGACCCGATTTCAGGTAGGACATTGGACCAGAGACCTCCTGGGGTCCCTACCAAACTGAATTGTCCTATGATCCTATGAAAAATTCAGTCCAATTTCGATATAAAAATATCAAAGTATGTACAATTTTTATAAAGCTGAATTTTAACCAATTGTTGAATCATCTAAAGGACAAAAATATATAACCTGTTATATTTATCAACCTTTTAATAAAACTGTATCTTTAGAGAATTCTGGATTCTTGCTACTTTGACTTTTCAGACAGTGAAATGGAAGAGATTTTATAACCTAGTCAGTTTTTACTATTTTATATCTCTCTTGGGAGTAGACTAAGTGAACTTTTTCAGGTTTTTTTGGATTCAGAATCTGAAAATTGACACTGCAGAATAAACATAAGCAAAATTAGGTTCCTTAAGTTTTAGGACTGACTTGCTAAAAATGAATATATTGCTTTAAAGATTGTATATACTTTTGTTGTGACAGCCTCTTCCCAATAAATGACTTGTTCTGGGAATTCAACTAATTCTTCACTAAGACAGCTTCTAGAAGGAAAGTGAATGGAACATGTGATGTAAAATGGAGCTATAAAACCTAAATGTTGTAATCTGCTGTCTCTGAAGAGGTGGAGTGACAGGAGATAAGACGACTAATTTTTCTGCCTTGTGGCTCTGATGTGGTTATCCTGCTGAATATTGTATTTGGATTTTGGTTGTTTTATTATCAGGAAAAAGCTGACAGGTTAGTTTCGGAGAGCTAAAGCAGGTGGGATGAATTAATGTCTAATAAGAGGAGCAAGTAGTGTAGCTAAAATAGAGCAGTAAACTTTGGAAGTACCAAAGGCCTGGAACCACTGCAACAGGAGAAGACATCCTAGTGTTTTGTCAGAAATACAGCAAATACTAACTCGGGCTTTACTTTGCTGGGGTGCATTAACTGAACAATGTTTCCTGTCCTTGCAGGTACTATGATGTATCTGGCAGACGCTACACCGTTCAGGAGAACCAAACCCCGTCAGTAATCTGCCACCATTCTTACGCCCTCCCAGCGATATCAATGTCTACTGCCTCATTACCAGCAGCACTTAGAAAGGTAGGAGAAAAAGAAATATGTGTGTTTCTATAAACATGGATACAGGCAAACACACTCACATATATCATGAAGATGTCTATTCTGAAAACAGAATTTAACACAAGGTATAATTTTAATCTTCCTCTAAAAGGCCTGTGTTTGAAGTACTGGAAAATTTTCAAATTAATAACATGTACGGAAATAAGGAAGGTACGTAATATAGCTGGCATGAAGAGACAACAAAGAAAACGGCTCGAGGAGATCTTCCACATGCTCCCACAAACCATATGGCTTTTTCCTTTTGTTCATAAAAAATATATAAGCCAAAATAATAAAGGAACAGCACCTACGTTTCTACAGTTCCCCACTTAACCTGTACTGTTTTCTCCATAAGTTTTTTTTCCCAGAGAAGGAAGAATGGCTACACATTTGTTTCTAGTGTTCATTTAGCTCCTGTAGTGTTACTCATTTGCTTGGCAGCACTATTACTGCATGGAAGCAAGGTAGGGAAAATGCTAATTACTCCTGTTCTAATGTGAGAACTTAATTTCAGATTGCAGACAAAGTTGTGCAATGCCATTCTTGTCTTTATTGTAATCTTTCCATGGAGAGAGAAACACTGTTTTTCCACATTAACAAAAGTACTCAGCAGGCCAGTAATTGAAAAAGTTGCTTTCTTCTTGGTTGTGGAACTAATATTCATCTGAATATATTTGATGAAGGCTTAAAATACTCTGTCTTTAAGACAAACATATTTATTGTTCAGTCTTCTCAAGCCAGCAAATCTCATCTACTAATTTCTGCATTTGGAAAAGACTCATTGGTCTTTAGCTGAATACACAAATAACACAAACCCCAAATATCCCTTTTGGTCTCATTCAGGATCTCAGTTCTATTGATACTGTTGAAACATCCTACAAAAAGATCTCTGTTCTTCACAAAACAGCAAAATGGTACATAACTGTGCCTGGATGACATTCCATTGTAGTAGAGCTGGCTGGGAAATTTGCTTTCCGACAGAAAAAAATTGCTGTTCACCCTATTGCTGTCTTATATATTGGCTTCTTGCAAGGACTTCTAGAAAAGCAAGTAGATGTTTGGTATTTTTCAGTGGAAAGAATAGCAGGGTTCAGCAGTTACGTAGAAAGCTCTGAGTTGGCATTTAGTTCTTCTTTTGGAATAATTTGTTCTTCCTCACAGCTAAATTAAACTGTTGGGGTGTCATTTCTCTAATCTGGAACCAATCCATTTGTACTAAGACCATTTACAACCTTTTAAATGAAGCTTCTGAAAGTGAGTGAGACTAGGCCACATAATTTTATACTTTGATGTGTAATGCAAAAGTCTGATTGTTAGATAAATCATAAAAATCAAGGAAATTGCCTGGGGGGGGATGTGTGTGTGTCTGTGTGTGTGTGTGTGAATTCAGCAGTTTCTTTTGTATTGGGATAATCTCCTAATGCATGTAATAACACAGTCACCTGCTGATGACAGATGGTTTATGGGGATTGGGATTTAAGGAAGCCCTGCCTTCCCTCAGCATTTCTTGTGGGAGAGCATTACAAAACATAAGCCGTTTGCATCAGGCTCCTCTCTGTTGCTGTTCTTTCTATGGAAATCTGTTCATAAGCTTTTCAAAGGTAAATGTACTGAGTAGAGTCTTGCAGAGTAATGTACCCAGACTAATTTGTTTTATCCTCTGTTTTTGCCTAATTCATATTATTCCCTTTACTTTGGGTAATTAAGAACTGACTCCAGCAATGATTAAGACAAGCTCTCCTACATTCTTTTGTTAATTAAACAGTCTTCCTAAGAAACCTTGCTTATCAGTCTCTGGAGCTCATAATATTTTGGTTTTGTTTTCTGGGGGAAAAAAAAATATTTTATTTTGCTTCTTTCCCTTTTTGTGGTAGTGATTATTAAATGATGGAGTTTACTTTCACCTAGATTGCCTTCCACTCTCAGCCAGTTCATGCCCTACTAGTCAGCAGAAGATCTGAAATAGCCACTCCCTTAATGGTTTTCTTTACCTTCTGAAGAAAAAGCTGTCCCCAGCATATTCCAAGAACTTGTTGGACTGTCTCCTTCTTGTATTTATTTTCCAACAGAAAAAAAATTAATTCTAAGAAGTAATTAAAGCCATCAGGTTCAGTCCTTTTGGATGCTTCCCTTGTGTGATCAAAAAACACAACTTCTCTCCACCCAAAAACCTAGTCTATAATAAACTTCTATCATAGTATACCCTGGTTTTCCCTTTTCATCTTCTTCCAGGATTGTTTAACAAATCTTCATCTTACCTCTTCCTGTACTTCACAGCAACTGTTCTGGATGTACGGTGCAACTTTGTTTCTCTTTATTTTTGTTTGACTTCCGTAAGTAGTGATGGTAAAACAGCAGGATATTAAAATACGTTTAAGATCACTTGCTTGACAGGATGACTCAGTGAATAAATGTTGTGTTGCCCAAATTATAAGGCAAAGTTATTTCCTTTCACTACATCATTTTTTTAGGAAAAGAGAGGCATTCTTCTGTAACAATATTGCTTTCTCATCAAATACTTTTGATGTTGATTCAGATATCCTTCTGGTTCTGTAGAAAGATTTCCACTTTTTTTTCCCCTTTTCAAGGCCATCTGGAATCTATAATTTCATTTATTGTAAGCTTCTGATTGGAACAACCGAAAATGTCAGCTACATAACAATGGAAGAGAGATTTCAGAGTGCTCCTATCAAAATATAAATTGCATTGTTTATTAAGTCACTGGAGGTAACTGGATCTATGAAAAATTAAAAATCATACAAATTTGAGTATACATTTCATTTTTGGGTTTGATGCCCTTATAGGCTATTCACTTAAAAGTTGGACTTGATTGTCCTTGTGGGTTCCTTCTGACTCAGAATATTCTATGATACTGTGTGATTCTTGAATTTTCTAGTCCTGTGCTATTCAATGTGCAAAACATTTGTTTCATGAAATCGAAGATTAGCTGTTTCTCTTTTGGTATTTTGGCAAACAGACATTTGATAACACATTATTAAATACTAAAAAGTCCCCTGAAATAATTTCTAGATGTCAGATCCACAAAATACACTATTTCTATATTCTAAAACTCAGCTTATTCCTTTTCCCAAATAATGCATTACATCACTGGTTACATTTTCCAGTTTTGCTAACTGAAGCTAAATAGGAACATTTGGTATCCTTGAGTTTGTTTGCAAATGAAGGGAAAATAGCTTTCTTAGATTCCTGTTTATATTTAGAACGTCTGTGTGGATTCACATTGAGGATTGTTTGAGCTGTCATACAGCCTATACTGCATGAAGTAGATAGCTGTGGCCATGATTTTATTATCTTTTTTTTAATATCTTTTAGACTGTTTATTAATAAAACAATGTGGCTAGTGTTCTCACTATGAATGAAGAAACAACTTCCTGAATGTTTGATTCATTCCATTCTCTTTGGATAAATAATAATTCGAGAACCAAATCACAGATAAAATGTGTATTTTGGAGTCATACAGCTTCAGCAGTGACAAAATACTAATACCAAGGGTGAAGGAGTCCTACCTGTGCTATGGCAAACTCAAATGACCTTAAATTATGTAGTTAAAGACAAACAGGTGTTAAGTTGAAAGGTTTCTGTATAGTTAAGCTGAAAGGCATTTATTCCCCTAGAGAACAATTTCAAATTTAGATTGGCTTCTGCTGATAGTAAAATGAGTGAATAAAAATAGAGTTCTTAATGCTTCATTATTTATATATTTCCTGTGCATTAGGAATAATGATCACAAAAATCTAGACTTTAAAATTGCATGCAAGATACTTGGGCTTCAACATTTTTTTTTCTAAGTTGCATCTGTGTGCTCCAATGCTGTCTCTGCTCTTATATTCAAGTGTTGATTAGTCATATTTTCAGATTTTTAACCAGGTACCTGTCCAAAGGTTTCTCAGGATTCTCCATCTAGATAAGCGTTCTCACACCTACTTACTACCTGAACACAGCCACTGCCTTTCACACAAAGATTCAGTCCTGTGACATGAATATTCATTGAAGGAAACTGGGTGGAGTACTTCTAACACCCAGGTGTGACTATGGAAGCCCATTTTGATTCTGTGTCAAATTACTGGATTAAATGAGTTTATTCTATCACTGCCTTTGCCATATTCCTGAGACAGCAGATATGCAGATCCCTAATTCCTCCTGCTCTTTTAACTTATCTTTCAAGATGATAGTTCATCAAGGTCTAAGATATGTTCATGTTAGGATTCCTCATCTGCTTCTTTAATTTCTGTCTGCCTTGCTCAGAGAAATATTAGCAAGATATCCAGCCCAGGTCATCATACTACTTCTTCTTACAGTGGTTTATTTTCTCAAGAAATAACGAAACCTAAAGTCTGTTTGGGATCCATGGGGTTACTAAATTACCTCCCAGGGTGATGTTTAAATGGTAGAAACAAAGCAATGGTCAGCTGATAAACTTCCATACCAAGTACGTGAAAAAGCAGGTGAATCACTTTCCAACGTAACAGACAACAAAATTATCAGTTCACGGATAGGTGAGAGGAACCTGTCCAGAGGAGAACAAGTCGTTGCCTTAAGGTTCACCCCAGTTTTTAATAGATAAGGCCTTTCAGTGGTTAACCGATCTCCTCCCAGAATTTGAGACCAAAAGAAGAGAAGGCCTCCTTCTCCAGCTTGGAATCAGAAAGCTGAATAAAACCTGGTAGCCAAGGTTCTACAAAATGAGTCATGCAGGGGTTGAGAATATTTGCTGGTGTTGGTTTTCTCAAAGGAGAAAAAAACCCCACAATTCAGGAGAACACAAACCTGCCTTGTAGAAAGACTAAAGGGAAAAAAGGAGGGGAAATTATATGACACTGAAGCATCTTTTTCTTTTGAGGTGAAGGGGAGTTATAGGAAGGCAGTCACCTAAGAGAGGCCTGGGTGAGGCAGGGGGCTGGGTTTCTCCTTGGTTTTGTTTTGTTTTCTTTTACAATCTAGATGGGTCCTCCCTCAGCTGTTTGGAATAGGTTATATCTTTCCAGCTAATTAAATGTTGCAACAGGATGAATTTTTATTGTATTACCTAGAAAAAAAAACAGGAAAAAAGCCTGCTCAATGCTGTGCTGCATGTCTGGATTCTTGCCAGAGTTTCTATTTGCTTAACTACACTTATGCTCAACTTTTTTTTTCTCTTCTTCAGTATAACTGTTGTGTTCCTTACCTAGTAAAATTACTGTTATTCCCTGTGTGGGAAATATAGGAAGGGTCACTCAGGGTGGTTGTACACCTCACTGAGAGTGTGTGTTCAGTGCAGACAGGTCATTTCCTACCGAGTGGTGGTTCCAGTCACTATCCTTCCCCAAGTGTAACTTGTTTCCCTGAAATAATGTTCACACTTTCCAACTCCCTCCCAGGCGTAACCAGTTAAATAATTTTCCTTTCCTTTTTTCTTTCTTTTCTTCCTTTTTTTTTTTTTTTTTCTTTTTTGCATACTAGGAATTCCCTTGTTAATAGACACATAGATTCAAAATCCCTTGATAATCCCTACAAAAAGCTGGCATTCATTTACTCCCTTTTTTATTTGTGCTCGCTCTGCTAGGGCTACTTTTTAGTCATGTTGCTCCGCATCATCATTCCTACAGAGGAGAGAGTAGCTTGCCATGTTTTAAATCTAAAGTATAACTTTTATAGTCAGGTCTGCTTGCGAGAGTTACCTACATGTGATGTGCCTCTGGTTCACTAATTTAGGGGAAATCTGGATAAATACATTTCTTTGATTTAAATCAATCAAAAGTACTGCAATAAATATTTTTATAGGCTAAAATATGTGTAGTAATTTTATTTACATTTTTATATGTTATCATATACAGATATGTATGTATGGGTGTATATTTAAATGTAGATATGAACTGGAGGATTTTTGGGGGATATTATTCATAAGCCATGGCTTTGGGATTGCTGTCCTGATGTGCTTGTATGAGTTGAAGAAAACAACCCATATATAGAGAAAATGGAAAAAGAACAGATGTGGTGAAGCATTGATCACATGAGAGTTCTTTGACAACATTCAGAACAGCTACATTATTCATTGTCTGTATGGCTTTTAATAGGATCCTATTGTGCTGACCAGCACAGTAATTCCTTATTATGGCTTAAAATGTCTAGGAAAACATGAGAATGCTATAATGGCTTATCCAAGTTGGGGTTTTTTTCCCTTTTATCCTTTCTACACAATTTGTTCCTATTCTTGAGCTGCAATCATGATGTGATTTGGGAAGAAAGTGATGTTAATAGGAGAAGAACACTGAAGTTTTTATTTTGATATTCATGGGAGGGGGGGAAGTAATCCAACTCTCAAACCAAACCAGTTAAGTAGGGTGAAGAAATGAGGGAAGGGAAAAAGAATGCTTCATTTTGCCCTGGCCATGCCAGCATTTCTTATAGGGTTGACAAAGCACTTGTACACTTAACAGATATTTAATTTGCTCTGTCCCTTAAACTTCTAGAGTTTTTAAAGATGTTTAGCTCTGAGTCATGGTCTGTTTTGCAATAGTATGAGATAATTAATACAGAAGTATTTTTTTTCATATTTATTTAGTTGATAAATATGCAATTCATAATTAAAAACACCACCATAATCATTAAGAAAAAAAACCAAAATTTGGATAGTACTGAAATCATTATGGAAGCCAGGAAATGCAGAACTGGGACAGAATTTAAATGCTGACAATTTAAGTCACAGTGATGTCTCCCACAAACACTTGTGTTCCAAGAAGCCATTGTATATTAAATTACTTGTCCACAGGTGAGTAGTGTCATAAACCAGTAAACTGAAATGACATGGCAAATGTTAAAACCCACAAAGCACAGGGGGAATAATTGGAATATAACTTCTATCAAAGCATTTTCTGCAGAAAGAATATTTAAGAGCATGGTCTACAGAGACATAATGGCAGTGTTGACTACCATAACTATACTTAACTGAAAGGGGTGCTCAGGATCATGGAAACAAAGCAGAACTGACCTCAGCATGTCCAGATAGTTTTTGTGTAATACCACCTGCCAGCAAGAACCCACACGCAGGCAAGGTCTTCCTAAAGAACAGCACTAAAGAAGAGGAGGACTGAACTACGCTTTTGTTAATTCTTTCGGGTTTAATAACATATGGTACTGTCCTTTAACATAGATATTTCTGAACATTAACATTAAAAAATATAGAAGTAACAGAGCCCTTATACAAGCAATTTACTTTCAGTAGTGCACGAGTGCTGTTGTACCTGTAGGAACGCTGAATCAGGACACCTGGGCAGCCAGCTGTAGTTGTAAGTCAGCATTTGGTAAGGCTTATTGCGCTGATAGAACCTAGATACCATGTCTGCTTCTATGGAAAAAAATAAAGAGAAATGTGATATGAATTTGTGTACATCAAGCCCATTTGCTTTTGGGCTGTGATAATTGCACATCCATTGTCTGTTCTTTGTTAAGGACTCCATAGGAGGAGGGAAGAGGAGACGAGGGATACCAGAGAGGAGAGACCAGAAAGATTGCACAAAAACAAGACAAAACCCCAAAGCAAGAACAATTAATTTTTTCTAGATTAAATTCATAGCAGATAGGAAAGAAAGCTAACCCAAAAATGGAAGTAGGAGAGTTCAGAAGTCTGAATAAGCAGTTTCTGTCATTTAAATGCTTTCAGTTACATGATAAAAGCCTTGTGCTTTTTTAGGATTCTGCTGTAAGTCAGGTTTATTTTATGTCTCTGCTTAAAGAACTACAATTCTGATATTTGCATCACTAAAAGAGTAACTGATTCGTAGTAGAATTGCCTTTCGAACACATTGATTTGTCTGAGAACCATGACAGAATTAAGGATTCCTTAGTTTAGAGTATTCATAATGATACGAACCTTTGGTCAAGCATCATTCTGCCCAGGTTTCCCAGGACACAGCAAGCCTTCATAACACTGCAGAAGAGATGCTCTGGATACAAAAATATGATTCTTTGACAGAAGGAGATGACATGTGTCTTCAATTCAGCCATATTTTCTACTAGTGAAGACAGAAGAATCAAGCAACTAGTGATACATGCAGTGTCATACTCACTGTGTAGGCAGAGACCAAAATTCTGAGAAGTCCCAATGTCAAAAAGCTTGGCCATCAGGTCCACTATAAAACGATCTGATTATTATGATTTGGCTTTAGCACACTGAAGATATGCTCATCCTTTTGTCTTCCAAAAAGTCTGGATCTATGGCTAATTACAGCACAAGAGAGGTTCTCAGCTATCCATGACAAAACCTCTCTGAGTATTGCTCAACAAAATTACTTCTCTGCTTAATAAAATACTGTGCTGCTGACTAGACTGATGGCATCATGGCAATTTCCTTGTCGGTTAACTTTTTTCCATATTCCCAGCTCATTATTCCTCTTATCCCCATTTGAACTACAAATTCATTTCAGTATTGACTTACAAAGGTTTTCATTTTGCTGTTCCCAAGATGGCTTAAGACACCAACTCACTTATTTCTTGAAAATAACATCTAGGTTAGGTTATGTCCCATTCTTATGGTTGGTTCAGAGAGACCTCGAAAACATCCTTTTCTCTTATATTTCAGCTGCTTTTTGGTGTGCTTAATTGGAGAGCATCTAAGCTGTGGTTGATTGTAGGTGTAGAGGACTGCAGCTGACAACAAACATGGGCCTTAGAGAAGGGCAAAAACCAGGAGAGAAGATGGCGTGGAGTTACCTGTCATTTTCATGAAAGGAACATAGGTCCTGGAATATTGGTGCTGGAGGAATCTGTCTCATAATCTAATACTTTGGCATTCAAGATGGCAGTGGATGTACTGAGTCAAGAAGGCTCCCTTCACCCCTTTAGAATATATTTGAAGGCAGGGATACCAGTAAATTCTTACTCTGATAGACATCTTTCAAATATTCACAAAGTTTATTGAGAAGATTGTTGAGGTTTTATATATACAGTAAAAAACACCCAAACAAACTTGTATCAGACAACTTGCATGTATTTATTCTTGGCGGGCAACTGAAGACAGATGTCATTTGGATAACTCTCCTTCTGAGCATTTCAATACATTCACCTTGATGCAGGTGAGGTGTGAAAAAGTTATGTTCAACTCTACATTGGATCTGAATCCTGAATATTATTCATGGTCAGCTGTGTTTGGAATTGAATTTCATCTGAGTTATTGCATTCTTCATGTCATACTGTGAACAAATTTAGTGGAAGCAGTGGATGAAAATTTGTTTCTGTTACAGAGGATTAGTGATGGCCTAAAATCATGTGAGCAGTGGTCCCAGAATGTGATAGTGCTGAGGTCTTCAGGGCTGGGCTGCTGAACAAACTACAGTCTCCCAAGCAGGGACAAAATAAAAGGTCTATCAAACCAGCACGTCTGTGCTTTGCACAAGTGAGATAATGTGGACAGCCACATACTCGGTGTGGTATTGCCCAGGGAAGGCAATGAACCCTTTATGCATTGCAAATTCTTTAGGAGTTCTGTCATCAATGATCAAGCATTGACAGTATATAATGACTCTGGTAATGGTGACATGGGAGTGTGCACCAGGCAGTCTGGTATTATCGGTGACCATCCTTCATCTGCCCCGCCTCTGTGTATCATCATGCCAAACACCAAGCTACATAGCATTTCAACATTTCACAGGTGTTACTTATGCTAGTATGTAAGTCTTCCTTAGGATGACACCAGGCACTTTACTGCTTTCTTCCCAAGGCTATACTCCTCCCTTCTCTTTCCCTTGGTGAGTACAGTCCTGTACTCAAGTTGTTCCTTGAATCACCAGGGGTTTGTTTCTGGCCTCCATGCTGGGCTGCTGTGCAGTGATCTGTGTGGAGAGCTGAGGACTTGTTCTGCATCATGCTTTTCTTGTACCACTTCCACACTTGCGCAATGTGTTGGAGTGGTTTTCAGGACCTTGGCAGCTAACTCTGCTCTCTCCTTGGGTGTGGCCCTCTTTCCATTTTGCCATGCTACGTGACCAGGTGGCTCACAGTACACCTGAGCACCCTCAGATCTGAGGAGGTTGCAACACAAAGCTTTTACTAATAGTCTATTCCTCCTGACCAGGCTTTTGCCACTTTTTAAGCTATATAATGCGTATGACAATTAGGAATGTGCATATGCATACATATATGTGTAATTTATTGCTCTGTAGTTCCAGCTGCGGTGTAATAATGGGTTTGAAGAGGGCAGTCATGAAAAACTTCATCTTTCTGGTCTTATTGTCTCAAGAACTGAATTAGGGTGAATAAGCTGGAATGCTCCTTCACTCACCTCTTTAAACAAGCACTCGAGCCTGCCATGGCTCAAGATCTGCAAAAGCAAAACATGATCCACTTAAAAAAACCAAACTGCCTAAACTACTGTTTGAATAAGATTTAGAGATTGTAAAATAAATCTACCATTCCTACAAACTAGTATTGTTCATATAATTTTCAAAATCACAGTGGGTAACATTTCACCAGAGAAGTTTTCAGTTTGTTGTGGTTACAAACAATATCTAAAGATTTAAATAGAATGTAATGTTTTCTGCTACAACTTTGCTTTTTTATGATGGAACTTTGACCAACTTTGCTTTTTTATGATGGAACTTTGACATCATAATTTCCTCTGAATCATACCTTATGACATTCAAATGAAAATATATCTTATTTTCCTCTCCAATCTTTACAATTGTCCTCCCCCTTTTTTTTTTCTTTTCTTTTCCTTTTACCAAATTGCTTTCTAGGGTATATTTGTTGGGAAAAAAAAAAAAAAAAGAATAATTGTCTCAGAGGAAAATAGAGATTTAAAAGTTTAGCTGTTGAAAAGTCTGAAAAATCTGACAAACTACACTGTAAATGTTTAGCAACCAGAGTTCAGATAAAAAGAACATCAAGATCTGTTTAGGTTTTCTGTGTTTCCTCTGGAGAAATTTGTGATTTTAAAAGGCTCATCAGAGGTAGTTCTGGATATTTCCCCTCCCTCTTCTCCAAGGGAGTTTTGATGGTTTTGCTTCTGGAAATACCAAGGGTATGGTTTTTGTCTGGTGTGTCAGATAGTTTTTATTAGATAAATTTTGACTCTTGGACCTGGAAAAGAATTCCACTTTCCAAACATGGGAGATGTGTAGACAGTTTGTGAGGGTTTTTCTCCAAGTGTCTGCCAAGCGAAAGAGAAGCTCCCCCTGCTTGTTGCTGGCTGCTGTTCAGAGCTTTGTCAGCTTCACCGTGTGGCTGTCTGGGAACACCTGAGTTGCAGAAGAGACAAAAAGGTGGAGTCGCCTGCAGAGGTAAAAAGCAGTTAGCTAGAGAAAATACAGAGTAGGAGAGATTTGTATTCCCAGCCTTTCCCAACAGGTGTCAAAAAGGCATGGGAGGGAAGGGGTAGATTAGGAACAGGAGAGAGGACTCATGCCTGATTTCTGTGTACAGGAAAGACTTGTTGTCTACCAGGTTTTAATGGTCAACAACCACCTGCCTCCTGCATTCCATAGCACCAACAAATAATGGAGTGAGTTTATGCAAAGGGGATTCCAGGAGTTGCTAATGGAGTGGTTTTGCTATAGTTTATTTAGAAAGTATCTAAAATAGTTTGAGCCCAACACTAGAGCTGTTGTAGCTATGTTTGGTCAATCGTGATGCTTTTAAAGAGTTAGCTTTAAAAGTACCTTTTTGAAGTCTGTTGTTCTAAGCCACAGACACCAAAGCCAATTGTAGAGTATGTTGGATTGGCCTATATCCAAACTAACAACTTCAGAAATTCAAGTGCAGAAACTCTGTATTTCTTGACATTCCCTGGAAATCCAAGTATTTCTGAACTGTACAGTTTAATCTAGTTTGATCTAATTCCCTCTTGTGTTATTGTTAATCAACAAAATATAATTTTAGAGGTAAGGCATGATGTGGGTTTTTTAAATACCACGCAGGAATTAGAAATTTCATCCAATTATCCGCCAATAATAGTAGTGTGATTTAAATGCTGTTGTAGCTCTTCAGTAGCTAACATTTAGCAGTTTGAGTGCACAGTAACATAATGCAGCATGTCTGTAGTAATTCATCTCTAATAACAGGAAAACATGTATCGCCCTTTTTCTTCAGAAGTAATTATGTATCTGTTTTCTATACAGACATATTGTTTATTTTAATGCTTTCTGCATTAATTAGTTCTGTTTGGAGCCTAAAATAAACACACCTAAGAACATAAAGGTATTTCATGAGAACATTTCTTCTTAGAAGTTTGTCTTGCTTAATGGAGAATATTGCGATATGGAAGTAATTGTGGGATTATAAGCAAAGACTTTGAAGGACTATTCCACTTAATTTACATTTTTGCCTACAGCATTGAAGGGAACCAGTGGGTATGGAGTCATTAGTATTTTCTTCAGTTTTATAAAGTTTATTCTAACCAATATTGAGGCAGTGCTCTGTAATAATTATTATAAGAAATAATTTTAGTGAATTCCGGAAGCCTCAGGTGAACATAGTTGCTTAGAATAAATGCTAAATTATAATACTGTAATTCAGATGTAAAATGAGGTGTCCGGCCAATTTTTATGAAGTCAGGATAAGGTATTTTAGTAATAACAGTTCCTTGTTCTTAAAACTCTTCATTTGTACATTTTCATTTGTGTGATGAAAAATCTGTACATCAAAGAAGTTATCAAGGAGTGTAAACACTTCATACATTTAATAAAAGGGCACTTTGAAGCACACAGACTATTAAACCCAAATTTTCCAAAACAGCAGCTGTGTTGGGCACCTTCATATTGGGGGGCTGACTTGAGACACATTTCAGTTGAAAGGTACCAAATGGTACCATAGTATAATGTGTAAAAGTATTTACATTGCATGATTTTAATCTATTTAATGAGAGCTTCTGTGGAGAAGAGAGACTATATTAATTTGATATTTAAATACAGTTTGATTAAATATTTTCATTTTTCATCCTGCTAAATGGTTTTCAGAGTCAGAACCATACAGTAATTTTTTTCTGTCACAGGACCATCACATCAGCTTTCTAAAGCCGGCATGTTAAACATATAGTTCACTTCACTTTGTTATTTATGAAATTTGGCTTTGGTCAAATTAGTAGTCCAATTTGCAGTTTGTTTACTGTCTTTATTCTTTCACACCTTAACAGCCTCACCATAGTAACACACTGCTCACAAGGATGGCTTTCTGCCTCTTGCCCTGTGATAGCCTATATTCTTCTCTGCCTGACCTGGGGAAAGTCCCTGTGTTGCTAGCAAAAGGCTTTTAGTTTTCTAATTATAGTTTCAGACTATCTGCTACCCAAGAAAGAGATCTCTGGGTTTATAAATTTCAAATTACATAACAAGTTACTTTTAGGTATCTAGAGCTAGAGCTGCTGAAGAACACTTTGGTGCTTTAGTTCGTTAAACTAACTCCTGGGCATCTATTCCCTAGACTGAATTAAAACTGCAGGTGAGACCTACGTTTCCTACCTAGTACTGTGAGACAACCTATAACCTTCCTCTGCTGAGCACTTAGAGCCAGCTAAAAAGAAATGCTGGGCATGGGAGTGTATTAGAAATTCTGCCTTGCTCTTGAGCTACAGAGAATCATAGAATATCCTGAGTTGGAAGGGCAAAGTCCAACTCTTGGCCCTGCACAGGACACCCCAAGAATCACACCATGTCCCTGAGTGTTGTCCAAAAGCTTCTTGAACTCCGTCAGGCTTGGTGCTGTGACCACTTCCCTGGGGAGCCTGCCAGTGCCCAACCACCCTCTGTGGGAAGACACTTTTTCTAATATCCACCCTAAACCTCCCCTGGTATCAGGCCGTTCCCTCAGGTCCTATCACTGGTCACCACAGAGCAGAGATCAGTGCCTGCCCCTCCTCTTCCCCACATGAGGAAGTTGTAACTGCAATGAGGTCTCCCCTAAGTCTCCTCCAGGCTGAACAGACCAAGTGACCTCAGCCACTCCTTATATGGCTTCTCAAGATCCTTTACCATCTTTATAACCTCCCTTGGAAGCTTTCTAACAGCTTAATATCCTTCTTACGTTGTGGCACCCAAAAATGCACGCAGAACTCAAGGCAAGGCCACGTGCAGCGTCATGTAGAGATGCCCAGGAAAAGCCAGCTCGGCTAACTGGCACAGAGTAACCACATCAGTGCCCTGTTTGACAAAGACTGATAATATATGTAGCTCCTTAGGACTGTTTCCTTTTTGCCCTATAGTCATTTAATGCAATGCTGCAAGATTTTTCAAGTGCCATAGACTTTCAAGACTGCTGAGCTCCTGTTGACAGCAACAATTTTGTGTGAAAGCATGAGGAAGAGATCAAGATTGATGGTACTTAGGAAAGAGCTGATTTCCAGAGATTGATTGCTTTGTCTGTGGTACAGACACTCCTATGTTTCCAGAAAAAAAATCTTATTTCCTGTCTCTGGTAACTATACACAAATACTTCATGTAAAAGGCGTAAGTATAGCAGTAAGCTATAGATCTAAATTGGACAATTTATGTTAAATCTATACTAAACAGGACACTGTGCACTCTCACAAAACAGAAGAGAGACCTACAATCTTAAAAGAAAGACCTTCTAAACCAAAACCACTTACATAGTAGATTCTTTATCATTGTGAATTGCATTCTGAAATGAAAAAAGGAAAGGGGTTACTTTTGTTAGTTCTGGCTTCTCATTAGGGGACACTTAAAATCCAAGCCACTCTCTTCCTCTCCAAAATGCTTTTGCCATTTATCCTTTATTGCTCAACAGAAAAAGTACTTTCAAGTTCCTGTCTCTTAGAATAAAACATATATATTTTTATTTTCACTCTTTACTTTGAAAGAGGTAGTTTTGATGAATCTTTACACTAAGTAGATAATCTAATGATACAGCTCTGACCCAGCAGCAACACTCAAAATCCTGAGAGTGAAGATGTGAGGATAACTCATATCAATAACTTTCTCACTTTCTCTTGTAGTGAAACACAAAGAGTAGTAAGTGCAATCATTTATGTTAATACTATTTTTTTTGCATATAATTTTTTTCTGGATAGCTTTCAGGTTCAGGAGAGTTTAAATACTCTCTGTTATTCAGTGTCGAATAATCCCTGCTCCTCTTCTGATGCTAGTTCTTTTCTGCTTTTTCAAGTCCCTTTTTAGTACCATTTTACCACAAATAGCTCGAAAAATACAGATTTAATATACCAGCCTAGGAAGGTGCAGAACCAAGGATACCAATATAAATCAGTCTCTTTCTGCATAAAGGCACAAGTGATTTTTTCTTTTTCTTTAGCCATCTTAAATGTGGATCAGAAACCAGTAAGCAGGTCTGTGAGAACCGACGTGTGTGGTATATTTTTTCCTACTGTTGCATATCTACACTCTAGTATTGCATGTTAATTAATACACGTAAGGCATTTGCCCAACACTAACTTTGTAGTTCTTTGCAACATGTTCTCTGCTTCTGTAGAGCTGCTTACTGAAGGACTTGCTGCCACCCTTCTGCAGTTCTTTCTCCTATCCTCTAATTGAGCCCCTTTCATAGTTCTAATTTGTCTGCCAAATGACTTATCAGTTGGAAAGGCTCAAGTCAGATACTACTTCCTTTTTTTTTGCTTGTTTTTGCCTGAGTGCTGCCAGAAGAAAGAAGGGGTTAAAGCGTGGGAGGATTGCTAAGAAAAAGGGTTTGGTTAGTGACACGCAGGACTGCATCTCACACACGATAGTTTGTTTATTCTTCTGTAAACAGCAGAAAGAATTATCTTCATCATGGTAAGGCAAACAGCACTCTCTTTTATTCCCTTTTTAAACCCACCAGAAATCTTCATGTTAATACACAGTTATAATTTTAAATCATAAAATCAACTGATCTCCATTAGTTTTACAGAGCGTTTCTTTAACTGACAGATGCTCCTCTTGACAGAAGGGGAGGGGGGAAAGATTTTAGTTCATGGAAATAACTAGCTCTGGGGAAGAGGAGATGGGAGCAGACATGCCTTTTCTGACATGCCTGTTCTTATTTATCTCCCTCCTCTCCTAAATACTCCTGTAAGGATCTGTTTCATTTTATCAATGGTTCTTTGTCTTTCCTGAGCTTTTTTGAAAGATTTCCATTAATTTGATTTTGTATGATTTGCTCCTTTCAGTTTTGCTGTTCTTTTCTAATACATCCAATATCTAAATCTCGGCGTTTGTCACCTAAGAAATAATATGGGATAAAATAATTTATATATACATCTATGCTTCTTGAGCTGATTATTTCCCTTCCAAAAAATCCATTAAACATGCAGGCTCAGTAGTCTCGTTAATCTATATGCTGTTGCAAAATAGTAAATTTTCAGTATACGTTTGGCCTAAAAATTTGCTTTTATAGTGAAAAAATAAATCGGAAGGTTCTGTTCTCTTGAAGATATGAAGTGTTTCACTAAAATATCCTGACTTACTAGAAAATATAGTAGGTGGAAAAATATGACTATTAGGAAGACATATATTTGTTTCACTTCATTCTGCTCAAGTCTCACATTTATAGCCCCTTGCTTATTCAGGTCAAGTTTCACAATCTAAATAAATGCATTTCCTGCACAAACTACTCAGGTAAAGCTGAAATTGTTTAAAATCCAGCTGTTTATATCCTCTATCTGCATAGCAGACAAAGAGCTGAAAGAGGCAGAGAGTGAATTCCATGCTAGAATGGACTTGTTAAATTTAAAGTGTGTTTCTTTCTCTGACTCTGAAGAGGACGCTGTCAGCCTGGAACATGGTATACCTAACAAAAATGCTAAAAAAAGTTTGAAGAGTGTATGCCAAACTCTTGGTATTCGGAAGAAGGCAATTTGGGAGTTAAAATAACATAAGTCATACTTTTACTAATAGTAACCCACCCC
>WEKY01023196.1:92817-110000 GCA_013390045.1 Picathartes gymnocephalus
GGGGCGGCTTCGCGCAGGGGCCGCCGAGCCCAGCCGAGCCGGGCGGTGAGTGTCGGGTGCTTGGCGGGGTGGGGAGGTGAGGTGAGGCGAGGATGCGACGCGGCCGACGGCGGGTAAAGCCCGCCACGGCACCTTTCTCCTGCTTATCCCGTTTTGGGATGGGGGAGGACAGGGGCAGCCTCCGGCAGCTTCACCCTCCTGGTGACGCGCGGGCCGGAGGCCGTGACTCCTCCGGTGAGATGGTGCTGCGCCGGTTCTCCGCAGCCGTACCTGCGGGGGAGGGATCGGCGGCCGCGGGGCTGCGCGGAGGCTTCAGCGCCGGCCCACCCTGGGCGCTCCGAGGACGCTGGGCGCTGGCGGTGCGCTGGGCACTGGCAGGCGAGCTAAGCCTCTGTAGCAAGAAACAAGTTGGAAACTTCCGAAGCAGGGTCCGTGCTGCCGAGGGAACCCGCTCTCCTCGAGAGGTCTGCTGCGCCGGAGTAGAAAATACTCGCGGTGTTTTGAAATAGACGTCTCAAAACAAGTATTCATCGTACCGGCATGTGAAAAGGGCTAATGTATTAAAATGCAAATATGCATGTGTACTCGGCGATGCTGTTGCGTGTTTCCTGTTTACCATGTTAATTAGAAGTTGTAAGGCAGAGCTTCACCAAGAGTAATCCAGGGCACTATTTGACCCAGTAATGCTCACTGAATGATGCAGTGGCTTTTATAGTTCTGGGGTTTTTTGCCCAAAACACAAGCGAAATATTTACTGAACTTCATTAATGAGAAATATATTAATTGTAAGACAACTTACACCTTTGAAACTATTCTTTACTGGCACAAGCGTGAAAACTGACTCAGCTAGTATGGAGAGAAAGTTAAACTCCCCACTCTTGCTTTTTGTAAGGGAAATTTTGACCATGAAGTTTGTCCCTGGTCTTGCAGGCACCAGGGTGCTTTTCTGTAACGTTTTGGGTGACGTTAACTAATTGTGCAAAAGTTTGAGATTCAGGACATATAAAGCTGCCATCCTATGGCAAGATGAGCACCCTTGTAAAAAGTTGCAGGCAAAAACATACAGAAGCATCGTGGAGTCCTAATTGTTTTTCAAGGGTTTTGTTGTTCTTTTTGTTTGTTTGTTTGTTTTTTTGAGAGCTGGTATTGTTCAGTAAACTTTTGTTTCTGTTCACTGTGTCCTTTTAATTTATAGGTGGTGCTAAAACAAACAAATGTATTATAGAAACAATTTTGACATTAACCGAATGTTTGTTTGTTTGTTTTTGTAGTCCACCTCACACCTTCCAGATTCTTCCAGAGAAGAAAATAAAAAGAAACCCGTTTTGGAAAGACTTGGAAATTTGTTTGGTACAGGGAAGAGGAAAAATGTCAAAAGTTCACTAGAATACACATCACATCATAAGGGTGAGAGCTCAGGTTCTCCTCACGTGGCGCAGGCGGTGTACTGTAGGCACTTCAAAGAAGGACACGAAGCTCCTCAAGTACAGAAACAAGTGAGAAACATAAGTGCCCTTTCTGAGGCACAGGAATATGATTTCAGTGGGGAAGTAAGACCGTTGTATCACGATACAATTTCAGAATGGAGTAGTAGAGGAGTCTCTTCTGACAGTGAGTGGTCAGCAGATTGGAGTGGTAGCAGTGAAACCATTAAAAACTCTTTCTGTGAGAGTAGCCTGAATGTGGAAACGCTGGGATTGGAGAAAGAATCTGTCACAGATATAAGTAATTCCACAACTCCAGATTTCATACAGAGCCTGAGAAATTTGTCTAGTGAAGACTTAGAAAAGAGTATCTTAAGTCACAAGCAGCTTGTGAACACGTGGGTGTCTGAGGAGCCTGGGCATGCAAAACCAAAGGATTTGCCATACGAGTTGGAATCTGCAGCGAGTGAACACGCACATTCTGCTAGAGTGTTAACAGTTGATATCTATCTAAGAAAAACAGAAGAACTCCTTAATGAACCCGTGACTCTTAAATCAGAAGAAAATTGTAGTGATTTGGACACAATGGATAAAAAATCTGCTAGTAAAAGATCTGGAAAACGAAGAAAGTCTCAGTCATCTAGTGACGTTCCAAATGGAGAGAGAAACCAGACTGAAAATACTGCAAGAGAAGAATCTGTTTTTGAGGATGATGCCCATTCAGAGGTGTTTTCAGACAAGGTAATAAACTCTGAACGAAAAGTGAGGTCTCTTCAACAGACTCCTGAAAGAAATTCCTCTTCCTCAGGTAATAGTCAGGACCTAAAAGTTGGATCTGCTCACAAAGGGGCATCTAAAGCTGAAGCTGACAAGGGCAAGCAGCAAATCTCAAACACAACTTCTGCAAGGAGAAGATCATATAAAAAGAATCAGTCAGATACTGTACCCATTTCCCCTACTGGTCTGAAGGGTCAGGTGAAAGATTACTCTTCAAAAAGGCAACCTTTAGCATCGCCAGAGACTAACCTAGTAACAAAAAGAACTTCAGTGGAAAAGGGAGCTATACCTGTGGCTTTTGGGGAAGACAGTTTGGAGTCTCCCAAAGCTTCTTTGGCTGCTAGGACAGAAGATAATGCCTTGGTGTTTGCTGAAGGCAGAAATGATATCAAGGCAGTAAAGCATGGTAATGGTCCAGATGGAAGAGCTTTCTTGCATACTGATGGGATTAAAAATGGAGACCTGTGTCTGTCAGCTGAGAGACAGACAAATTCCGATTTAGACACCTCGAAGCTGAAGAGTTTGGATGCTTCCAGAACAGTCACAACAAAGATTAGCCTGTAAGTAACAAACTAATTTACATTGTCCTTGTAGCTGTAATTTTGCTTGTATCTGTGTTTAGAATTCTATGGAAAAAATAGCTGCGTGTCTGTTATCTATCTAAATTTTTCAGTTATCTATCTAATGTTTTCAATGAAGAGCTGCCTTTAAAAAAAGTTACCATAATTAAAGCTACCACTTAACAAGCACTGTATTCTACATGTATAAGAAAAAAATTCTTTTTTTTCACTTTTTAAATGGATAGGGAATGTCTTTGTCAATTCCATTATGTGGAATAATTTAACGTATATAAAAGCTGCCCAGTTGTCATCGTTGTGGATCAGATTAATTCATCTATCATTGACCTTAATGTAATTTTTCTCTCTGACACCAGATCAGAGTGTGGTTGAAGATTTTGTATGTGAAAATCTTTGAATAAGAAATGTGTTCAAGTTTTCTATGTAGCAGCCTAAGTTCTACTATTATTTTATGAAGAAATGTAGGATGCAATGTAGAACTTGATTGTTCGAAGGATATGATAGATTACACTCCAGAGATTTGAATACATACGGTTGCTTTCTTAAGTATGTGCAGGATGAATCATTTAAATTTTGATGCATGTGAATAACATCAGGTATTTGCAGAATAGGCATATATTAGTTTTCAGTTTTAGGTTTTACACTTGAAGAAACTGTCTCTGTCAAATAGGTGATCAGAGCTTTCCTTACGATTATAAAGAAGCAGCTGTATTTATAAAGTTCAGTGTTATCACTAGTATAAGACCAGTGATTGATTACTCGGATACTATTGCATTCTTACCCACACGGAATGATTTTATTGCATTATTCATTTCTGTTGTTTGGTTGTCACAGCTGTGTGCTATTGCACTTCTTGTTCTGGCATGTTCTGTTGTAGGTGTCGGGGTGAATCCTCTAGGCCCACCTCAGATACACTGAGTGTTCATAATTGTCGTTGTGTTAGAGGGATGTGATGGTTTAAGAACCACGTCTGTTTCCAATTATGCTTCCCACATCTGAGAAGCACAGGAGCAATTTCCTTTGCACAACTTGTAATACTCTGCATCTGAGTTGTTAATTTGTAACTTAAGTTTAAAAAGCCTTCTACTGAAAGCTAAACTGTGGCATTTTTGTACTTGATGATGCTTTGCCATCTAGCAGTATAGATTGCAAATCTTAAACTCTTGAGTTTGTATCTTCACAGCTTAAAAGGAAAGGTACCTTTCATTTTTTTTTTCTCTGTGTCACCGTTATTAGTGATGGTGAACTTAAAACTCTTGCATAGCTGGATTTCATTTTTCTGTGTATCTCCTGGGCTTGCTGTAAAGTGAATTATCTTTTACTGTACTCATAAAGTGACAGACAAGTGTCCTTTCTGAAAGACCGAATTTTAACAGATAATCAGCCTGTTCTATTTCATCTCATTTTGTGGAGTGTCTGACACTGTTTCTTGGCATTATCTGCTGCTGTAAGAACTTTAGCCCTGAGTGGGGACTGCCTGCAAGGTTCGTGATGCACCTGATAGCTGTCATTGCACAGCACCACACCGTTTCTGTAGCCAGAGTTACGTGCTCGGGTGATCTGGTATAATTTGTAGTCATTCATTAGAACAAATGAACTATAAACCTGGATGTGGATTAAGGCGCTGTAAAATGGGAAAGGAAAAGATGGGGCCATTACTAGAAGATGGTGTGATTTTGTTCTCTAGTTATCGCTTTGAACAGATAACTTTTTAATTTTCAAAGGTTAAAAAATTACTGTTAGGTAGTTCACTTGAATTCCTTTCTGGTTGAAAAATACCCATATACTTACAGATTCCTTGGCCCCCTGTAAGATGGATTTTATATAATATAAGTAGCTGTCCCTTAAGAATGCGTGATGTCTCTTATTAACGGCATTATGCCAATTCTGGGAATCAAGTTTCTTTAGAAACTATTTCAAAACAGGTCAGTTTCTCCAGTCACCTCCAGAAATGCAAGTTTCCTGTGAATAAAGATAGCATTTTCTCTCTTTTCTCCATTTATGTCGGTGTACTGGATAACTTGAAGGTCATAGGGTACTTTGCTTGTAGCTTTTGAAAGGGAAACCTATCAAATTTGAGACTAAAATGAGGTTGATGGTAAATCTTAATTGGCAAGTAAAACCTCAGGCAGTAGTTACTTTGATGTGCTTAGCGGAAAACTTGGCTTCAGTTGTCATACTTTATGTTCAGACATGGTTTTGTAGTTGCCTTTATATTTAAGCCCTCTTGTTGAATTATTCTTCTCTTTTCACGTATCATTTTTCTTTGCTCACCTCAATCTGATTTTTTGGCACCAGTTGCATGCTTGATGCGTGACTCACCTTCCATTTTTGACTGTTGGGAGAGGTTTAACTGCTTACTTCCACAGTTTAGCTGCAAGGTGTAGCCAAAGAGAAGGACATTGGTATTTCTCTTGTGCCTACTTGTTCCTGGCATGGCAGGTCAGGAATGGGTATTAAGAATCAGCCACACTGGACTGTTTGTAAGAAAGCATCTGTGCTCTTAAGTGAATCCATCTTTCAATGCTTTTTCCGCATACGAGATGAGAGGCTTAATGGTATACTCAAACAGCCTCTCCTTTTAAACAAGCTTAGAAACTCAGTTCTTGCAATAAAGTGCATGTGTTGGCTGTATGTAAAATCTGTGTTTCATAGTGTGAAAAAAGGTGTAATGAAAAGATTAGTTAGAGGAGGCCATCAGTAGTGAGTGGAGCTGCAGGGCTGAGCTTTCTCATGCTCTTTGGTCTCAGCTGTTTGGCTGCTGCTGCTGTGCAGAAATGCTGCAGAATACAAAATACAAAGTGCTGAAGTGGTTGTTTCTGCATAAATTTGCAAAGTTTGAAACTATATCTTTGAGAGGTTAGCTCTTCATTTAAAGTAGGTTTTAGGTGTGGCAGATAAGTATCACTGTTAGCCATTAAACTTCTTTGTGTCAGGGCATACAGAGAGACATCGATTTTTATGGGGAAGATACACGTTGTTATGTTGAAATAAATGCATGTAGTAGCGCAAGTGACAGGCTGACAAAAGGGTGGTACGGGAATGAATTTGTTAAGATAATTGGGCCATTAGTGTTACATCTTGAAAATACAGGTAAAAGGAGAGGATAAGTACTTTTTTTTTTTCTGATCAAAAAAGGATATGATAGGTCCTGGTGGGCAGGAAATTCAGCACATGTCAGTAGTGCATCATTGTAGCAGGTGAAGGCTAATCCTGTACTGGGCTCCATGGGCAGAAGTAAAGCCAGAAGGTCAAAGAATAAGATACTTGGTGCTTGTTAGTCTGCATCTGGGTCATTCTATTGAGTTGTAGCCCTTCCTCCCCTTCCAGCTCTCTTCTGGTACAAGAGAGATGTTCCCAAATTGGAATGAGTTCAGTAGTGAGCCATTAAAGAAGGTGACTGCTCTGGAGCAAATCATATATGAGGAGAAGCTGAAGCAGCTTGGTTTCTTCAACTGAGAGAAGAGAAGGATACAGGTAGACCTCAGTCATCTCTCACTACCTGTAGAGAAGGCAGAGCCAGATTTGTCCCTGAGCTGTGAAGAGACAACAGCCACAGCTGAAAGTTGTAACATGACATTTTAATGGGGTATAAGGCAAAAATAATTCACAGCAGCAGTGGCTGCCTTGCTGCAATGTTTCACTAGGAAGGTTGTGAAATCTTGAGCCTTGAAGTTATCCAAAACTTGGTCAGGCAAGGCCTTCAGGAACTTGATCTAACTTTGAAGCTGTCCCTGTTTTGAATAGGAAGTTGGACTAGCTGATCTTTATAGGTCCCTTGCAACTTATATTCATTTTCCAAAAAGAAAAATCACATAAAAATTTAGCTTTCAAAAGTTTAGGAAAAAACAGTTGTGCTTCAAATGAAAAGTAGTGCCTCAAAATATTTAATTAAATGCTGTATGATAGTTTCTTTCATACCTTCCCTCTTTCAGGAACATTTCGTTTTTCTGTTTTTCCTTAAATTTTCCAGGTGTATTAGGACCTATCTGAAGTATGGCCAGTTGATTTAAAGTTTGCTATTCCTTTTTTATTGATCATGCATTCTTCATAAGAGCCTTCAAGTTGTGAACCAGCTTGAGTAGGCTGGTAGTTACAGGAAGCACTGTTAGGAAGTTTTCTCTGAAAAGACATGATGGTAAGAAGGACATGAAATTGTTGGAGCAAATCCAGAGAAGGCCACAGAGTTGATAAGAGGACTGGAGCACCTTCCCTATGGAGAGAGGCTGAGAGAGTTGGGGCTTCTCAGAGAAGAGAAGGTTGCATGGAGACCTCATAAAAACCTTCCAGTATCTGAAGGAGGGGTCTACAGGGAAGCTGGAAAGGGACTCTTTGCCAGGAACTGTAGTGATAGGACAAGGAGTACTGGTTACAAACTGAGAGACAGGAAATTTAAGTTAGATACTAGGGAAGAAACTTTTTACTGTGAGGGTGGTGAGACACTACAAAAGGTTGCCTGGGGAGGTTGTGGATGCCCCAACCCTGGCAGTGTTCAAAGCCAGGCTGGATAAGGCTTTGAGCAACCTGGTCTAGAGGGAGGTGTCCCTGCCCCTGGCAGGGGAGCTAGGACTAGATGATCTTTTAAGATCCTTTCCAATCTCTTAACAGTCTATGATTCTGTGATTTTTAACAGTTGTTCTCTGTATAGATTTGTAGGTAACTTTTTGAATTCCTTCTGTTATTTCAGTAAGTTTGTTCCTCATGATATTCTCAAGAAATAAAGCTTGTACA
Source organism: Picathartes gymnocephalus (assembly GCA_013390045.1). Taxonomy (NCBI): domain Eukaryota; kingdom Metazoa; phylum Chordata; class Aves; order Passeriformes; family Picathartidae; genus Picathartes; species Picathartes gymnocephalus. Next base: position 100,328 of record WEKY01023196.1, read on the forward strand.
ATGGACAGTCTTGCATTAATAGGGTTTAATTTCTTACTTGGGATGGATTTCTTGAAGAAGAGGGAAAAGGATCTCCCTTTTTGGGTTGTTTCTGTATCTCACACCTCTTTCTTGGGCTAAAGAGCTGCCTGAGAGCTCAGTGAACACAGTTTGTGTAGGTAAAAAAAGAAGAAAGCACTTAAATACCAGAATCATCCATTGATTGCTAGAGCTTTTAGGACCATGGAGATTGCTGCAAGCTATTTTCTTTTTATCTCCCACCTTTGTCAATTTTCATGTAGGGCAGTTTCTACCTGTTCTCCTACCCCTGAGTGTTCCCAGATTCCTCTTTGGAGAACAGGACTATCTTTGAGGTGATAGTGGGCTCCTTGACACTCTTTAGATCTGACTGATAAATTTTGTAGCCATCTGCCTTGCATCTTCACAGCTGTTCATACTGTACAGTATGCAGTAGCAAGTTACATGGACAAATAATTTTTCCTGGTTGTAGGTATTCAGAGGAGAGGAGGCTTGAAACATTCAATTGCATATCATCAGCCTTCTGCCATAGCACAGGAGTACTGTGTGCTGTGTACTTGTACGTGCTTCTCTGTCCACTCTGATAGAGAAGTTTTCTGTTTCCAAATTCAATTATTGTAAAATTACTAGGCTTAGTTTATGCAATTTAAATTGGTAGCTCAGTTTACCTGAAGGAAGTGGAAGAGTCCTCTTATATGATGTTGCTTAGCCAAGATGGTGATGCACTGCTTGGGGACAGCTAACACTTTTTGCGAGCACTCACTAGAGTGGAAGAATTATTTCATTCAGTTTGAGGTTCCTTCTGCAGTGTAGGCGTAAAGGCTGCAAAGAATCTGGGCAGATGTCTTCAAAACTCATTGGAGAGAATATGAAAATGTTAACCAACTCATTATCACCTTAATGAATTGGCATTTGTTTTCTAAACTCTGTAGGGAATTGCATGTTTATAATTTATTCTGCCTATTCACTACTAAATTTTAATGTCTGTCAGTCATAAGTAGTTCAGTTCTCTGCCTCAGCTGCAGATGCTGTAGGCTGCTGAGTTTGTTTTACTAACCTTAAAGAACTAAGTACATGTTTGAAATATGTCCTCCTTATTTAGTGTCTATTTTTTTTCATCCATGTAGTTACTCTTCTTTTAGTTGATTCTTTTTGAGATACCAAGATTTAAACTTAAGTCTGTGGTTTATAATGCTACATTTCATTGTTTTGAAAATTGTTACAAGACTATTCAAGATTAATTAAAGATGTCACTCTGTGTCACTTTGCCTCCTGTAGTCCAGCCAAACCGAAGAACATAGAGCTGAATTTTAAAACACCTACAAATCAAGACAGTTTAGAAAGTGAGCAGGACACTCTTGAAAAACCAGTTAATAAAACTAACAGCAACATTGCCAACAAAATTTCCTTGTTTGAAAACAAATGTGCAAACCAGAGCCAGAGGCCTACTGACATCCCTGCTTCAAAAAATAGTGCTGTACCAAGCACATTTGTTGGCAGAGCAAAGTTGAAATTCGGAAAACAACCTAAAGAAAATGAACAGCCTGATAAAACACTAAATAAGCAAAGCAGTTGCCAGAAGTTATTTGAAAATGGCGCACAGGAGAAAGAAAGAACTGCAGAGTTAAAAGGCAAAAATGGAGAAGGCTTTGCCTCTTATGAGGATATTGGGAAGACAGCAGAACTTAAAGTAAAAACTGCCATATCCCTTTTTAACCAAACCAGCAAAAGTGATGCTGGTAGTGTCTCTCTGAAGCAACCAGAACCAGAATTAAGCACAGCAAAGAAAGAAAGTTCACCTTTCAAACTGTCTTTGCATTCACCTGTTAAAAGTGAAAATGCTCAAGATCCTTTCTACCAAAGAAATTACACAAGCTCAGAATTCCACAGAAACGAAGAAAAGATGCTGCCAAACACAGAGGCTTTATCACTTTGCAATAATGATAAATATCCTCTACCATCTCATCAGGTTTCCAGATCAGAATTTAAGAAGATGGAAAATGGAGACAAAAAGGTAAAGCCTGGAGACTTGAACTTTGCAGCACTGCAGTGTGATGACAGCAATCAAGATAGTATATTGGAATCAGAGCACAACACCAATACACAAAAGAGCCCAGGCAAAACCTGTAACGGATCTGCTGAAGACGACAGCATTTTTGATTCCCCATCTGACATGAAGAAGTTTGCTGAAACAATAAAAAACTTAGACAGCTCAGTTTGTTTACCCCAGAAGAAGAAGAGATCAAAGCTTCCGAAGTCTCCAGCACCGCACTTTGCAATGCCTCCCATTCATGAAGACAACTTAGAGAAAGTATTTGATCCTAGTGTATTTACTTTTGGTTTGGGACTGAGGAGGGAAAAAACACAGGATCTGTTACCAGCACAACAAATTAAAATGCAAAGTCTGGAAACAATAGCCAGAGTCAGGCCCAAGCGTGCATCAACAGAGCAAAGTATCATATTCAAAGCTCTGCAGTCATGTAGAGAGGAACCTGCCTTTACCCACGAAATAAATGGAAAAGAGAACATTGATTGTACAGATGGTGAAATTAAGAGATCACGGCTTGAAAAAAGCTCCCTCTTCTCAAGCTTGCTGTCTTCTAAAGAAAAGTTTTTTAGCCCTTCTGTCACTTCAGTAAATAACACTATAGCTTTTGCAACTGACTCCTCAGGGATGCCTCCTTTACAGCAGGATGTTTCTGGGCCATTCATCATGCCTCAAAAATCTGAGGTAATAAAGATAATTCAGGAAATTAAACAATGTTTGTCTACCTGCTGAATGACTGTTAATTTTGCTTTTGCAATTCAGTCTCTTTCAGATATGAAGTTTCCAAGTTTTGTGGAGAAGTACCTGCAAGCAGATAGTGCAAAAAAAGAACTAAGTTTACAAATGCCCAACCATGGCAACCCTGAGAAAAGTTTTTCCAGCTGGTTAGGGGCAAGCAGATATGAGTCAAATGTCCCCCCTGGTTTATTAGATGTGGATGTAAGTATTGTGTTTTTAAAAAGCTGCCTGCAAAGTTATCCAGCTTTTATGTTTTCGATAAACAATATACAGTTAAATAAGTAACAGGGCAGATTTTTTATTTTAGCCCTATGTTGTATTCCCATGCATTGCCAGAAAAATATATATTCTTTAAGAATACTTTCAGAACAGGATAGTAGTGACTATTGAAAGTGCTGCTACTGTGCAGGGCTGTCCCTTGGTCTGATTACAAGCATCTGTTCCTCATGACTGAAGACAGACCTATGTTTTCCCCTCAAAGCAACTTTAATATGGAATATATTGCTAATTTCTGTTTTTAAATTATGAACCAATGTCCTGTAGTATTTGCTATTTCTGTTAATGTAAGCCCTTATTGTGACCTGAGAGGAAAATTATAATCAGGAGATCTAAGAACCATGGGAAGAAATATGTTTTCTAAAGTTTAATAGCCACATGTACATGACCTGTGGAATTGAAGCAGCATGTAAGAAGTTTGAGAAATACTGGATATCTGTTGTAACAGTTCTACTAAAAGGAGTGAGGTAGTAGAATTAGGTCCTTTCTTTGTCATCTTGCAAGAGACAACCCTCCATAGTACCTTGAAGTTTTGAGAATGTAGATTCTTCTCTTATGGGAAGTTTTCTTAATTAGAGTGGAGATGAAAATTAGGGGCGTTATTTACAGTGGTGTAGATTTAGGTTACCAGTTAAAGAGGGTTTCTTACTCTGATGGTCCTGCTTGAATTTAAAGCTAAATGTCTAGTACTGTCTTAGTTTGGTTTTGCTACTTAAACTGTTGTTCTTGACTGGGTTTCAGTTTTGCAGTAGAGTATGGGGGCCTGATATAGCAATGGAGCGTGTACATACCTAAGACTACACTTGAGAGAATCCCTATAGGCTTCAAACGGTTTCTGGATTTCTGTGGCACTGTTGCTGACTGAATTGTCCTGCTCAAGTTAGGAATCAAAAATGTTTCTATGATGTGTACCTACTGTGCATCTTCCACTGACTAAGAAAATTATAATGCAATGGCTAGTGGGTAATGTGAAGGAAAGAGCCCAAAACAACGACTTTGGCATTCCTCAAAACACAGAGCAAGTTTTAACTGGAATTGAAGTGCAGGCTAAAAAACCAGTCATGCTTCAACATGTCTTGATGATGCCTACAAAAACTTGGTGGTGGTTAAGAACGGTTCTGTGACCACTGTCTACTCTGCATGTTAACTACTATGTTCTCATTAATTTCTTGCACATGTTGCTGGTTACCTATACAGGGGCAGGATCTGTTTTGGCCTTTTTGTTTCTGTAAATAATTCCTAGAAGAGCAGAACCCTGTCCAGAATGAGCACTCCAGTCCTTGCTAGGAAACCAAACACATAATTTCAATGCTTGCTTTATTTGTTTGAAGATGATGTGATGCAACCACAACTTTCCCATATATTCTATATCTTACAATTTACTGCTGACTTCAACATTGTTTTAGATTTTGTATGCCTCAGTGTGTTTTATTTGTTCTGAATATTTTTAGTTTATCACTTACTGCGCAGTCTCATGCTCTTTGAGGAAACCTGTTAAAAGGTGTTTATCACAAAACTGATTATGCTACTTAGCTCATACATGGATGTGCCATCATGCATGCTCAGTGTTTTCATATATTGTTTCAAAATACTTCATGCTTTATGGCTTGACATTTTTAGACATTTAAACTCATCTTTATCATTGTACAGCATGTACTTCATGAGTGTCAGTTTTTAAAGTAGTCTCTTGGTATTGAACTCCTGGAACAGATAGGAAGCTGATCAGGATGATTTTAAAGCATTTCAAGTCTGAGGTTAGTTGACTTCAGTGAAACAATAATTCAGAGTTTAAAAAAAGCGTATAAATGTATACTTTTGTGACAAGATGCTGCTCAGCAAGAGGAAGTAGAGATTGAAGTGGTAAGTAGGTATAGTTGAAAGGTCAGCAGCTTTTACTGTTCAGAGTAGTTTTTATTTTGTTCTGCTAGCCCTTTTTTATAGCTGAGTGTCTTTACTGAAAATGTTTTTGATTTTGTGGGGGTTTTTTATGATTTTTCTCTCCTCACTGTCTATTAGACACTTCCAAGAAATGGACAAAGTAAAATCAATCCCAGACCTGGCAAGGTAAGATCAATTTTAATAGTTTTACTGTTCCTTTCTCTATTTAAAGCCTAGGAAGATAGAACTATATGTTGCTGGTGTATTTTTCTGGTTTCTTTGTTTGTTTTTTTTATAACACAGCTGGTGATATACCATGACTCAGACTGTCAAAAAGCTGGCATTGAAGTTTTTCATGATGTTCCGGATTGCAGTTCTTGGGTTCTGTCACCAACAATTTTAGTTAAAGTCATCAGAGGGTGGTAAGAGATCAATTTTTACTCTTTATACAAAGATTTTTACTCTATCCAAAAACGTTTTGAAACAGAACTGGCATGTGATTCACAGTAAGTCTGCCTTGTAAACGGCAATGTAACATGGACAGCTGTGAGCAAGAAATAGGGCATTTTACCTCTATAACAGGAAGTCCTGAGCTGTAAAACCTAATTTGCTGACTAATTGAGTGAGTGTTACCATCTGGAGGGGTGTGAGATTTCACCAGGCATAGGTGAAATGACAGATTCTGTCCAGCTATTTTCCCCTTCAACTCCTCTAGTCATTAGGGATCCTTGCATAGTATTTGGATTGGGCTAAAAGGCTAGCAAATAAGTTTAAAGCCAGGTCTTACATGATTATTTCGTGACCAAAGGAATAAGATGGTGCTATAGAAATAATTGACTGTTTCTCTGACAAAAGTAGGGATTTTGCTCTAAAAGCTATATTGCCCAGAGGTAATTCAAAACAAGTTCATCTCCTACTTTCTTCATTGTAACGCGAGGGATGACACTTCATAGCATCAACAGAAGGACCATTAGTAGTGTGGCTAGCATCACAAGTTATGCCGTGGCCAGGCTATAATGCAGTCAAATAGCAGCTTCTCAAAAGTAATTATCTGATAGTAAGGTGCAGACACAAGAGCTAGCTGCAGTAGGAGGTACTGGGAAGCACACTGATTGCTGTTTAGCCTCATAAAACTGGAAAAAAAGCCTTTTGATCTCTGTAAACCAGGTCGTCTTTTCCAGTGTGGTCTAGAGGGACTGGGTTTGGGGTTTTTTCCTCCTTCCATTGAGAGCCCAAGTGAAGGGTTTGTATTTGCAGGTGGATAAAGTTCTTATTTAATTAGTCTTATATGTTTACCTGCCATTAAAAATGAAGTTGTCCGTGTCTTCTGAGCAGTCTTATCATCCTCTGGCACATCTACACTAGCTCCTGTGGAACTCCAGGCTGCTGTTCACAGGATCCAAGCAAGTTGTCTGTTTATACATGATGCAGCAGTCTGCAGTGTCACTGTTTTCTGATACACTCATTACTTCTGATTAGTATCTCATACAAAGTCTGGTATTCAGAGACAGTAGTCTTTGCTGCCCCAAATTATCAATTTCAAAAGGTGGAGGAGTTTTTTGTGAAAGTACAATTCAACAGTAGACATCTTTGTTATCATTGTTTTTAAAGGTGTCACAGAGACTGTAAATGGCTTGCATCAACAGTGTTGGGCAAATAAACTGTATTGGGGAAATGGGAAAGGTCTGGAAAAAGTACTGTGTATGAAAGGATTTGTTAAGTGGCAACATGATTTTTGCAAATCACACTTGATAACGCACCATTAAAAATTAGATTTTTTTAAAAATTTATTTTAAGCTGGATACTCTATGAAAAACCAAATTTTGAAGGCCCCTCTATTCCATTGGAAGAAGGAGAGTTGGAACTCACAGATATTTGGGGTGCAGGTACTTCTGAAGAGCAAAGTGACTGCAAATCTCAAAAGCCTGCAGTGATTGGTTCAATAAGGCATGTTGTTAAGGCAAGTAATATAAGTAAAAAAAAATCTTGTATGGATCTTAATGTATAGTGATGTTTTACACTGTTACAGGGTGTTTGGTTTACTAGGACACAAATGTAACATGAGCTGCAAGTGCATGAAACAATCTTCGATGTTGAATTTCATGTTTAATCACTAAATGCATGTGGGGGCTTTTGTGCAATGGGGATTGTGGTAACATCAACAGGAAGGGCAGGGTAGGAACAAAACTTGGTGGTCTTTATTAGAATAGCCACCAAAATGCCGCATGCAGCATATGCTTTGTAATCTGGTCAGTCTCAGGAAAAGCATCCCAGAAAACGATCAGTAATTCTGTATTTTCAAAATACGTCTTTTTCTCTTTTTTTCCCATACGAACCAAATTTGTACTCAATACAGACTTCAATGTTAAACACAAAACTTTGGTTTGCCCTGTACGGACAAACTTACCAGTGAGTTTCACACATTGTGGAACAGCCTTTCTACATGCACTTTTTACCTACCATTAAGTAGTTGTAGTTGCAGGTTGCCAAAACAAGCACGAGCTCTGAAGTTATTTGACTAGGAAAGGAAAAAGGAGGAATATATATTGCTTGTAACTACAATTCTTGTTTGAGTTGCAGTTCTCTTCAAGGATGGCTTGTTTGGTGTTATCTTAGTATTTAATTTGCTAGAGGAGATGTTAACTGATGAAAGAAGATGCATTCCTGCCTAGATGGCAGAAAGTAAACAATGTAAATGCTGATTAGAGATTGACTGACTGTCTTGGTTCAAACAGACACAGGCAAACTGGCTTAGCTATACTTTTATTATAGGCATCTAATAGCAGTAGCAATTGACAAGGGGGAAAACAATTTAAAATAAACAGGTGTTTCAAAACTGATTTAGGTATGCATGGTAATTACAGAACTCACAGCACAAGATCAAGTGATTATGGCAATCTTCATTTTTCAGGATTACAGGGTTTGCCGGATTGATTTGTATACAGAGCCTGAAGGGTTAGGAATCGTGACTTCCTTTTTTGATGACACTGAAGAAACAGGGGTGTTTGGAACCACTCAGAAGACTTGTTCTATTAAAGTACATTGGGGCATGTAAGTATGTAGCTCTGTATGAATGTGTAGTGCCATGAAAGGAATTAGTTTTAAACCATTGGTTACATTAGTCAGCCTTGCAAGCAGGCTATATTTATTCTAATACTATATTTTGGTAGTGCTTGTTGGCAGTAGTGTTAGTACATCACTGTAATGCTTCACTCTTGGGTTGTCTGACCTCGTAGAATGTTTTATTACAGCCAGATTTTCTTCTGCTTCCATGTAGTAAATACTGAATAACCCCTGCATATTTGTAGCCAAGGAATAAGAGCTTACCTCTCTAGCTTTTTCTCATTCAGGCAAACTTACCATAAGTGAGGGTGGGGAATGAACTGTCATAATAAGACTACATTTCCCACTTGCCTTTTTCTAAACTTGAAATCATCCTACTAAAAGAAGAAAAATTTTGGTCCTTCTGTTATAAAATAAGACTTAGTTCTTTAGAGAGTCCATACATGACATTCTTGTATTTCACAGTGCATTTTGATCTGGGTTTTTATGATGATGTTTAAGACAAATATGTTATATCACCTGGAAATAGCTAGCCATCCGAGTTAGGAGGGTAATATTGTGAACCAAGCAAGCTTTTATGAGAAAGGAGACCTCTAAGGACCAATCCAGGTGCTGTACCAATATTAGTTTTCATGACTTAATAAACAAATTTGTAAATCGTTACGGAAAACGTGCCTCAAAGTAGTACTGGGAAAAGTGTGCTGAAGAGAGAGGCTTCTTTCAGAAAAAGTGAGACTGGAACCGCTTTCAATCATGTTGGATCCTGTAGAACTTCTTACAGGGTGTGCAGACCTTGGTTGTTAGCTCTTCTGTTTGGGCACTGATAGCACTTGCCTTGCTGCAAATAGTCTTACCTATTAAAAAACTGCCCAGCTAAAGGCAGGTATTACATACCACTGCAAAGATGTTTCAAAAATGCCACATGATATATGGATGTTTTCATTGTTAGGCGAAGGGTATTTTATCTGAGTAAATATTTACACCTTGATTTGTGGAAAAAAAATGAAGCATTTTGGTATGTAGGCAAATTTGAAGATGTCCAAGTAGTTGGTTCTCTGACAGGAAGTTATTTCTGGTAAACTGCAATCTTAGCTATCTGTGACCAGTAAAATCACAAATCTTTTTTGAAAGGAGGCAGAGCCTGTGCACATCTGAGTTGTCTTTATTTTGCATTAGTGTAACAGCATTGTTTTACTAAATCCACTTAAACTCTTGCTGTCTTAATATCTCTCTCTTGCATTTGTATCCCTGAAGGAAAGCAGACTAATATTTGCACCAGGAAGTGAAATAGATGATTTTTCAACTGTGTCAGATACCTGCTCATTAGTCCAGTGTAGAAAGAAGTCACTTGCGTGAGACATTCAGCAGATGGCTGCTGCTCTTTTGCATGTTGCAGTGTTAGGGGTTTTTTTACCTTTTGTTTACAGGCATGACATAGTTCACTGTATTGGCAGGTGAGGGAGGCTCTGATTCTGAGTCACCTTGCCGTGTGGGTGTGGTTGTATCATCTTAAAGTTTCCCAATGTTCATGCTTAATTGCTGTTTGTTAAAAGCTGCCAACAAAAATGAGTCAATGCACCTTTATCTTGTGACTGTACTCTCTCCTTGTTCTTCCATGTGTGTCAGTTTTTGCAGTGAAGTTAGTCATAGAAT
>WEKY01023197.1:6957-9457 GCA_013390045.1 Picathartes gymnocephalus
TTTTTTTTGGTGTATGCATTTCTTTCTGAATTATAAGGGATCATATGGTCCCTTGGAAAATTTAAAAAAAAAACAAAAACAAAGTCAACAAAACAGGCCACAGACTTTGAGTCTGTAACTAAAACTACTGTATTGCTGTATTTCTTCTGTATGTTCTAACTGCCCTCCAAATAATTACAGAGTGGAGACTTGGCTGTCATTCATGTGTATCTATTCCATTGTGTGAAGAGAGAAAGAAAATGGTTGCCCATACATTAGCACATCACCCATGGCTAGTGCAATGACAAGATAGATTAGGATGTATATTAAATCTCACACATGACTGCCTTTCTGTATCAAGGTAAAAAATACTTGCTCTTACATACATTAGGGACTAGTGTTGGGCTGACGTCTACATTAATATTGACAGCATATCAACATTTTTTACATTAACTGAGTCAATAACTAGTCTAAACCTGGTAAAATTTAGATAACAGAAATGAAGAAAATATCTAGCAAGCAGCATTAGATTCTTGTATCTAAGAAAATAAAATTAACCCCCAAATACTACACTGCTTTTTTGAATTATCAATCCTACAGCAATACATCAACCAGTGTATACAGCTGTGACTTGGTAATCCAATCTCATTTGTCAAACAAGAATTCTAGCAGATAAGGAATGCTTCTAGGAAAAGAAAACCCTGCACAGACAATAACATAAATATTATATACATAGGAGGCTGATTATAAAAAGCTGGATTAGCATCATTGTATTACTTCACCTCCTAAACATTACTTTCACAGACGTGATGAAATTGTCAGGCAGTAATCCCACTTCCAACAAAAGCTGCTTGTGACAAATGCACGCAAAACCTGCACGAAAGCAATGCGGGGGAGTTAAAATGTTTATTTGTATTTTCCATGTTAAAAACCCTTTAAGTCAAAACCACTATGTAGGTTAGCTTAGGAAAGAGATTTCATTATTTACATTTGCTGTAAAATCTCCAGTAAATGAGCAGTCGCTTCTCATTCAAAGCCAATGTCTTGGTTTCATTAATAATTAAATGTTGTTTTCCAATGATATCTAGCTATTTTATGCTCTTGTCTTTGAAATATATTATCTTCCAAATGAGGCTCAGAAAATACTGGCAATGTTTTTAAGGTGCCACGCATTTTATAAGCATGCATATGAATGCTGGGAGATAAAAATGTTCATTCTCCCAGATTCACTGTACTCACAGTGAAAGGGGAGAAATGCTAGGAAATCAATACACAAAAACTTTTGTAACCAGCATCCATTGGCCAAAAACTGATATATAAATGTTTATCATTTCAATCTTATTAATTAAGTTGGAAGCATCCCAGAGTTTCATTACTCAGCAGAAATAAAAGCAAGAGGCAGTCATGCAAAGTTTTTAGATTTTAAACTCAAAAAGGAGCAACATTTCGAGCGTCATTCATCTCAGAACTCAGAGAAGCTTTTGTTTAACCATCCTTCTCATTGAAGGCTACCTTTCTCCTCTGTTTTAGTGTACTGTGGTAGATGATGAGGGTTAAAGTGATGTTCTTGACAATATTTACCTCCAAATGATCCCATCTTTCATTTATTCAAGTCTTTGAGAACAGGGATGAGACAGGCCATGAAAAACCTAGGCTTATAGACATGAGCTCTTCCATCAGGCAATACTATAGGTAAACAATGGGCAGGAAGAAGAGGCCTTTCTCTACTGTCCTGCTAATGCTCTTCTAGACTCTTCTAGCTAAACATATAAAAGAAAGAGAAGCAGAGAAATGCCTGGAACGGAACAGAACTATCATTCTAGTGCTTGAGATGCTGACAGCATCCAAGCTGATTAATTAATATAAGTAAAGCCCACTGAAAAAGGTTAAAAGAACACTTTAACGTGCAGTGATATTATTGTGATCATTAGGATGGCATCTTTCTGTCTTTGCTAATGAATCATCTTTTATCAGCTCAATAAACTAATGTAGGAGTTCAATTTTTCAATTACATTTTCATAAACAGATGGCAGAATTTAATAAATTAATGTTTATAATAACGGTACCATTATGAGGCTTGTACTTTTATGTATTTTGCTCTGAAGCTTTTGATACTAAATCCCAATAATGCCAATCTCCTTAGTACAGAGTAGCTTCATGTTCCTAGGTTGGTGTATAATGATCTCTGATCTTTCACTGTAAAGATATGGGTGACTGTAGGTAGTAAGTTTAATTTATTAAATAACGGGATATTAATCTGTTTTTCAAATTTCATAGAAATTTTAACAAAAGCTTAACCTCCCTGATGATTATTCTTCTGAACTAAAACACACTGTTGCAGGGCAGAAATAATACTGAAGTGCTATTGCAGAATGCATCTTTTGTTCCTAAATTTTATTTCTAACAGGGGCTAAATGATGCCCCATTTAAAACATTTTCAATTCTGAGAGTCCACATGTGGCCACATCCTAGGATTGCCAGACACAATCTATGTTTCAGAATGCTAAACCTCATAAACCTC
>WEKY01023197.1:14457-25240 GCA_013390045.1 Picathartes gymnocephalus
TTTTTTAAATACATATTTTACTTAAACTAAGGTATTTCCATTTCACAGGCACAACAAATATATTCCAAAAATAAGAATGGCAACATACTGCAAAAATAATCACTTTATTGGTGAGAGTTCAGTACAACTCCAGGAGTCTTTCTAATGCATTAGGTTGGGCTGCTTTTTCCTTCAGATATCAAACGGTACAGGTGGTATTTATTTGGACTAAGATTAGTTAGATTACAGCTAGTATCCTGAAATTCTTGCAGACAATAGTTTCTGTATTGGATCAAACGTTGATTTCTACTTTCCTCTGCCCCTTGTTCCCCCTCCATCTTCTCCACCCCATTTTTAACATCTGAAAGTGGTTACTAACAAACTGGTAGGTGAATCTTTCCAACACTATGGAGACGTGACACATCTAGCATATTTATGCTAACTCCTACAGGGTCCTTTTTTCTCTTCCCCATTTCTCTTTTTTTTGTGTCAGCTTGATGTGGTGAATTAAATGCCAATCGAAGGAAAAGTTACAAGTCTGTAGCTGTATTTTTCCCCACTGTTCCCTAAGCCACAGTAAAAAAAGAACATGTCAGCCCAAGCACCTCTATGTTATGGATCATCACCTGTGAAAACAAACATCATAATTAGCCTCATCAAAACTCTTGAAAAGTGTTCAAAGGAAGAGACTCATGAGTACCTTGAGCTCTCTATCCTTTCCTCCAGTATATATATTTAAAAAATATACCTAAGCCTTGACTTATACAGGCAAGGCTTTTCTGTGCCAGGCAGACAGCACGCCACCTCAAAACGTACAAAAAGGAAAAGGCAATCCAGAATATTGCCTTCTTCACTGCCTTAGATACACAGATTTGTCTAAGGCCACAGAAAAGGGGTGGGGCATGAGGGAGATTTTCACAATGTAACGTACAAACACACTTCTAGAATGGGAGATGAACTTAAACTCCTTTTTTTTTTTCCCCTTATGTAAATCAAGTAACTATTTAGTCCAATTAGCAGTCAACTGATGTTATTTCTAGAATTTAATCCTATGTTTATTAATAAAGCACACATGTCAACTCGCAAAATAGCCTGTCTCCTTGCCGTGCAAACAGAGCTTTACTTTCCATATAGGGTACTCGCGGAACATTCTTACACCAGTTGGTCCATAATGAATAAAAATTATATTAACATAAAGGAGCAAGGAGAATGTGAAAGCCACATTTCATTTTGTTTAAATCCAGCACTGTCCAGGGCAGAATATTGTTCCCTGTAGCTCAGACTCGTGAAAAACAGCAGGCTCTGTCATTCAGCTTTCTCATCAGCTGAGAGTTTTAATTTGAAGCACTTTTGCAATAAACTTACTTTTTTGCCAGCCCATCCTCACTAATGTTGCACCACCTAAAGCATTCAGCCATTGCTCTCCCCCCGCAACCCAGCCAAGCATATCAAGTGTGCCTGCAACACTCACAGCCTAATGACCAATGCACAAAAACAAAAGTAACAGCAAGACTCCTATTATCTGATCTTCCGTAAAACACAAAAACTGCCTTCTCTGGTACAGAGGAAGTGCCAGTAAGCCTGCAGGTGTGAGCCAGTTAAAAGAAAAGGCTTTGGCTAAATAGATTCTTTGATTGCCAGGGATTAGAGTCATGGCACCAGTGGTAACACACATCTTTTCCTTTAATTTACAAAATTTTCTCACGAGTTTGCAAGAGTTCACCCCATCAGGGGCTTTCTGAGGCCATTGAAATGTCTTAAGTTTTAATTAAGTTGGAGTTGTCAGAAGAAAGCTTTTTTGGCACAGAGTCAGGGTCATTAATTACTGCTATCTTTGTTTCTTTTAGAAAAAAGAACTCAGTACTGACTTGGGTTACTTACACAGCTTACATTTTCTATCCTGCAGTCCTTATTCACCTCCAAGCAAGGCTTGATTAAGCAGTTTACCAATTACTTCCATCAATCTGGTTTACAAGTCCTATGGGTAATCGTAACTTCAGAAGCTTTTCTCTCTGCTGATTCGAGGTACAGTAGTAATGAAAGCAGCATTACTCTTAGAACCACAAAACATTTTAAATTTCTAGATTTTCCACCCAAAATGATACTTGAATCACATTTCTGATTTTATCATTTACTACACATCCTCTTATATGCTTTTTGCTGGATGGCCAGTTATTACCAGACACCAGCCATGCTGCATAAAACTAAGCAAAATAAACATAATTTCCTGGCTGTCTTGCTATTCTGGGGTTAAAGTTAACGGTTTTTATCAGTCAAATACCTCTGAACAAGGCTGCATTCAAATCAAAGGACATGGTATCTGCATTAGGCAATAGTAAAAACTTTATTGCTAGGTGCCAGTTATCAAAAAATTTAAAAGTCTAGAACAATAAGCTGAAATTGCTATCCTATAACAGTTATTCACTGGCCTAAGTAAAGGCTAATCTGTAGGTGTCATTTTTACCAGATGCATTCACATCATAAAAAAGCTAACACCATAACTGGTACTAATTTGCTGCTTCATCAGAGTTTGAGATATGGGGAATACACTGTCTCCCTCCTTCCTAGAGATAATGGCCTCGAGGCTCAGTGTGAAATACAGTATTATACAGCAACATTCTATCTATTGATTCCATAGATAAAGGGAAGATTTTGGATTCTAAGTTTGTCCATTCTTTGCCTTTGGTGGTCACTAATTTCATATGTATACGCAATTAACAAATATTCCTCTAAAATACACCAGAGTTTCATAATCATATAGCTTCACATGCCCAGTAAAATCTTGGGTTTAGCCAAAATGTTTTGCATAAATACCATTACCATTATTAGACAGCTTGATAACTATGTATCTTTCTAAGTACACTGCTTGTTCATTTAAATGAGGTTTCTTTTATCAAAATCCTCAAATTCCTTGAAACCTGCAAAAGGCCTATGCCAAACTACATATTTTTTATTGTTTTTAATAAAAACATTGGCAAAATAATGTTTTCTCAGAAACTCTGACTTGCATTTATGATTTATACAGTATTCTTTACCATTCTGAGCTACTCAGCTCACCAAATGGTTGCTCAGAAACTGCAAGACTTGAAATGTCTGTGGTGTAGTATAAATTATTTTGGTCCTCCTTTGGGTATTTACTTAATTTCTCACCCATTTACTGTACTTCGCATAAAATGGCAGAAGCGAGATAGAAACTATTAGAAAGCTGGAAATACTACCAAGAACGTGAACCAGCTCTAGAAAGTTAGGATACCTGCAACAGAGGCAATCTGCTAATAAAAAAACTACTTTGCTGAGCATTATGTTTCTGTCTGTTACCTCTGTTTTCCTAAATCCAACATCTAAAGTAGCAATCCCACAGATATTGCAGCAGATACTTTTATTTAATAAAATATTAAAGTGGTTCTACAAGGAGATTACAAAACTGTGTTGAACCTTCTTATAAAATAGCCATCTTCTCTATCTGTAGTTTTTTTTTTCCCTAACAAAACACAGAACTGCATTGATCTTTGTTAATGTTTTCATTTTTTTTTCACCTTAGTTAAAATCATCTCTATCACCAAAAACTTTCTAGACAGTTATGTCTGCAAGATGAATCTACATACAGATACACAGCTGTCATCATACCTCTGAATCCTTTCCTTCCACACACAATCCCACTGTCACCAGCTCCTCCAGTGTAGACCTGCAACTTGTTGATGAACTGCACCTGAAATGGAACACTGGAAGAACCTAACCTCAGGGACTTGCTCTTCCACCCTTATGTTTTTCAGGCTGCATCAATCCCTAGCATAGTTATGGTACCTGCACCTATAACACTGTGAATGGACACCAGAACTTGGGCTCTTTTCTGTCTCCTTCAGTAAGGACTTGACCCAGCCTTTTTGGAACTCCAGCTTACTTTTTTTTTTCCCTTCTGTAGTTGAACAATATCTTTAGAATCCATCTCTCTCTTTAAATAAATACACACAGAAATAAATACGCTGATAAGAAAAGATCTACGAGGCTGCCACTGTCAAAAAGCCTGTTTAAGAGGCTTACTTTTTTTATTCTACAGCTAACTGCAATTCCAACCCTTTTTAGCCGTGATGAGAAATAGGAAACTTTAATAGCCTAGTTCTGGTCTTAAATGCTGTGTGTGTGCACCAGCATATATATTTTAAAAATTGGAAACCTTTACATGAACACAGTACATCAAAAGCTGTTTTAACAAGCTGATTTAACAAGGCATTAAGATGCGTATTCAACCAAGGAGGTGGAGACTCAAATTCTGTAAATTTATGAACACAAATGTAGCACAAGTTAAAAAAAGAGTTTGTACGTCCTTTCTGAATATTCATCTCAACTTACACTTTTCACTGTGAGCTTAGTCCTTTATTTATACCCCTCAATCTGATTGTTAGAGAAAACAAGCAACTACTGCTTTATTCAATATTTCTTGAACATACTGGATCATTCCCTTGCAATTTTGGTCCTTTGCATGATTTTAGCTTATTTAAGCTAAAATAATGTAACAATATAACCAGGCTACTTGACCTGAAGAGTGTCTTAATAAGTGCATTGCTAATATATGTAAGCAAGGGTGAAAAAAAACCCCAACATGTTAAAGTACCAATAAACTAGTAGAACCTCTTAAATTAAATACTTATTTCATGATGAAATTCCATTTCTGTTCTTTATCAAGCAACAAGTTATAAGACGCTGAGACAGGTTCATCTAACAGTAGAAAAATGATCAGTATTAGAGCATTTATCTATATTGACAACTTTGCTGAAGGTCAACAAATAAGTGTATTTCTGTGCTGATATTAAGAGATACTTTTATAAAGTAAAAGAGAGAACAGTAGATCCTTTCATTTTAATAAAAATGATTTTTCGATGGCATGATTAACTAAAAATCTCTCTTCATTCCTTCTATATTAGAAACATTACTGAAATACATATTTCTCTATTCTTTTCCTTATCAGTATGTCAATACATATACTTATATTCTGCAGTAGTTGGTGTGACATGAAAAATTATTATGGATAATATCCACATTTCCTGCTCTGTGAAGAACACAGGTGAGATATTGCTCTTTAGCAGCCTGTTTGTATTAAATCTAGGTAATAAACATGCATTTGGATATAAGAAATAGAACATTGGCAAAAAGGCTGAGGCAGCTAGGACTTGGTTGACTTTCTAGAATCACCAAAAGCAGAGAAAACCAGCTGGATACAAATCAAAAGGCCTGCAGCACCCACACGTGCCTGGACTAACAGCTGTACTTACAGAAGGACTCAGCAACTGTTCCATCCCTTTGCATTTGATTTCAGGAGTCACTGTTCCAAAAGACAGTATTTCCTGTATTTCTGCTTCTGCCAAAGACAGCCCTCTTCCACAAAAGCAGACTTAGGTAAAAAGGGTAAATGAAGTCACCTATACAAATTACAGAGTAAGTTACCAAGATGCACTAATCAACTACATTAAAGTGGGGCATACATATTAGTATAAAGGTAGACAGACAGACAGACAGATAGATAGATAGACAGATAGATAGATAGATAGATAGATTTACACATATATAATGTGACATTTGATTGAGCGGCTGAAAAATATGCAGACTGCAAATGTCCAAAAATCCAAGCATACAGATAAGGATAAGTGTGTTTTAAAATGGTCTTTTCTTCTGGTTAGAATTCTTTCAGCTACTGTGTCAGAAAAGGAAACTAACACATCCTGCTACAGATCACCTTGCAATGCGCTGAACCACTTGGGCTAGGGGCACTTTATTATGGTTAATTTAGTGCCAAGATGTCACAGTTAACGAAATACCCAACTCAGAAAAAAATGAAATTAACATGTTTGGTGTGCAAAGATACTTGGTTAAACAATAACTACTGTTCATTTCACTTGCCTTATACAGAAACATGAAAATTAAAGCTGGAAGAGACAGCAGCGTTCATCCATCCGTGTAGAATGACTTCCTATTATATGCTTCAAAATTCATTGTCCAGCCTCATTTCACTATGAGAGAGCTTCCAATTACTATACCTATTCATATCTATTATTGTTTTATGACATGCCTAAAGCTGTGAGCAGTATTATATCTTATCATAGTCTGTAGAAAGGGGGTCTATCCCATCTCTAGTCTATAACATGATGCAAGCAAGAAGACAGTTGGGGGGGGTGGGGGGCAGTTGCTTCTTGTATCATATTGCAAACTTGTACCAACTTTGCTGCCGGCTATCACCTCAGCCTTTTTTTAAATATCAATTCTTTATAAGCATCTTTCTCCTGCTGATTACTTGTGTTTTGCATTATTATTTCAGCAGATGTATCAGATTCCATTTGCCAGGTTGAATCTCATTTTGTGATTTCCTCTCCACATTTCTAACCTGTCCTCATCTTCTCTATCTCTGCACTCTGTCTTTGTTGGTGTTGGCAACACCTTCTAGTTTTAGTACAACCTGCAGATTTTGTTTTGTTTACCTCCACTTCCTTAATCACATACTCGACAAATTAAGTATGCCACTCACAACTGCAGAAGGCCTCTAGACACCTTACTCCATCCCCAAAATACAACTCGAACTCCTGCAACCAAATGACAAATTCACATGGCATTACGGGCACACCCATGGTCATTTCAACTGCCCAAAACCTTTTCCAAAATCCTGTACCTATCCCTTCATTTAAGCAAAGATCTGTGAGGCTGTTTCCTCCATACCATTTTTTTTATTAAATCACAGTTTCCAAGTATTTTTTCCTGACTTTCTGCACTTAAACTCATTTATTCCCCTCACTACATCATATTCTCTGGAAACTGCATTCCTGTGTTTCCTCAGGAAGTGGTCCAAGGTTCACTTGGACCTCCAGCAAACATGTTCTCCTCCATGTTTCTCAAAGAGCTGGAAAAAGGGGAGGAAGTTCCACTAGATGGCACGGTCTCTCCTTCTTGACACCCCAGAAGGCCCTAGGTACACCCTCTTGAGACCAGGGACTCAGGGAAGAGAGAGACTGAGACTATTCACCCAGGAAGTCTATGGGGCAGCAAGCCCAGAAGACCACTTCTGTTATTTACCTTCATGTTCACTTTTGTTTCCATACTGTGTACGTGCCTAGCTCAGGAACAAACTATGATCAAGAACTCTAAGAAGCACATCTTGCCATCTCCACATGAGGCAGTCAGAGGGACCAGGCAGCAGGGAAGAGGAAAGTAGCACCTGCCTGGATATTCTTGGCCTCCTGAAAATGCCTTTGGACTTAGCAAGTGGAGACAAGAGAAACTATGGGGTAAAACCTTCAGTGTCAGAGCAATAATATTTGTTATCTTATTTCTTAATCATTGCTACTACTTCAGATATGCCACAAATCTTTATGCAGTCGTGAAGATATGTACACACAGAGAACGAACCAAAAAAACCTGCCAACTGTATTCCTACTCATCCTTCTAACCTCTCTACTTTCAGGTCATCTTCGACTAAGGCATATCAAGGTAAAAATTAAGCTGTTTTGGGGTAGAGATTGTTTCTTGCAGCTTCAGTGAAGTTCCTATCACACCACGAGGCTTTATAAACAACAAGAGGCAGCCCTACGGTAATTACCAGAATTACTTTTTTTTCTTTTATTAAAGATTGGTATTAGATTTGCTTTTTCCCAATCTTATGATAATTCCTCAATTGTACTTTACTTTTCAGAAATAATTACTAGTGATTATGTAAATTCATTATCTATGTCTCTTAAGACCATGCCATGCTTATCATCCAGACCTGCTGATTTACTTTATTCCATTTTTTTCTAAATATTGCCTTACTCTTCTTTTATCAACAACTATTTTGAAAAGGTCTTAATTACTTGAGCTATTATGTCCTTACTCCTTTTATTTTTCTTGTCAGAGACTGATTTTGAAAGTAGCTCAGTGCATCAGCCATTTGAGAACCAGCTTTCATTTTGTCACCCTCTTCATTTATTATTGAGTTTAGTTTTTCATTCCATTATTTCTTTTTTTCCTCCAATATATTTGAAATGCTATTCTTATTTCCCCTGGCTCCTTTGGCTAGTATTAACTCATTCTGCTTTTGCATTTCTTTTAACTTTTCCAAGTCTTAAAAGAGTTTTAATTTTCCTGCTTGTTTCCATCTTTCATTTCTGCCTTGGGAGAGATCTGGCTTCCACAGATCTTTGAGCAGCCCCTGGTGAAGCTACACCAACTTCTCCTTATCCCATATATTTTCATTTTCTCAAAGCTACAGTTTAGTACCTTTTAGAGAGGCAAGTCACAGCTGGAAATTATGATTGGGAATATCTGATGGCTATTTGCAATTCCGATTGAGCTGTGAAACATAATAAATGATTTGACAATCCTGTGACTCAGTTTCTCCATCAGTGCAACCTGTATATTATCTACGTGTTCAGAGGACTGTGCTAACACTTATTTAATATTAATATATCCTCTGACTTTCTCAAGTATCATAAACATGGAAACTCTTGTGATTTTATAGGATTCAACAAATAAGTTTCTGAAGGGGAGAAATAGGCCAAATTCCTCCCTTTCACACAGAACACCTTAAAGCACCTTCAAAATCAGGCTAGCTTGAAGTAACAAAAGGCAGGATTTTCTTCAGTTACTATATATGAATGAGATTTTAAACACTCCTTTATGTTCATTAGGTGCAATTTTCTATCTGATTAGCTCTGGTTGGCTGCAAAACATGCAAATACCAAATGTTTGGCCACTTCCTCTATTTACAGAACTTTAAAAAGATGTTGCTTTAGATTTGGTATGTTTTACAATATTATGGCCAGAAAAGGCATATCCTAGTAAAATTCCACCCATTAGAATTCAGTGCTTTTTGTAAAAAGGAAAAATTATTATTTGCAAGGCCAGTAACAGAACAAAAACCAGCACTCCCAGCCCTGAATTGCAAAGCAAACAATGTTTTCATTGTTTCAAACAATTTGCTAATAATTTGTCAAATTTCTAGCTTTCTTGCCACTACTAAATGCTTAAATGTGTGCACGAGTATGACAGCAGCAACTGACACAACATTTTTATGAAAGAGGAAAAAACAGTGGGACCATAAAATCCTGTGTTTTAATAAGGAAGTAAAGAACAGCAGAAGTAGTCTCAGAAATTGAGTCAGTTCTTTCTTACTTTCATCTCTTCCTTCTCTCAACTCCAGCTTTGGAAGGAAAACAAAGCTGAAATTGAAAAATTAAATGCTGATTTTAAATATACGGATATCCAAATCCCCTATGTTCAAACAAACCCCAATAAAATTAATATACCCCAGTGAAAATAAATGTCCTGATCACTCCTTCCCTCTGGAATTCTCTGCTTTCCCAGGTGCCCGCAGTGAGATCTCTTGCAATAATGGAGTAGTCCAATCTTTGATACTTAATTGTACTGGATTACTGTTTGGCAATGAACCAAGTGGTTGGCCTGGGGACAGATCATTTTATTTAACGGCTCATCACCAGAACCTCACCAGCATGCAAACAGAAATCACTATTCTGCTGCTGCCAAAAGACTGTAAGAACACAGGAGGCTAATCAGCCTGGGAGACATAATGTACACAGGTAAGCGTCCACTTAAAAAAATGAAGGGCAAAGGCCAAAAAAATGACTCAAAAACTTGAAATTATGAAGAACCAGAAATCCACAGCAAAGAGACATTTTTATCTTAAGGAAAAATCAACTAAAATCAAAACAAATGGGTTTTTTTCATGGTTAATTACCATTACACTTAAAATAACTTGTTATTTATTGTTTGTGTAATTTAGGCTTGAGGGAGGAATATGTGAAAAGTCCTGCTCCAAAAAAGCTTCAAGGAAATAATTTATGAGAGCTCACAGATAAGAGCCTTTAGATTTGACATTTTGATTTCTATAATAAATTGTTTTATTTTAAAAGTAAAACATCATGTAAATTAATTCATCCCTCAAGCAACATGTAGAAAATGCCTCAGACATGTTTCAACAAATGTTAAGTGTTCAGTTATGTTCATTATAATGTTCTACTATGATAATAAGTGCTCTGTAAATCAATAAGTAAAACTACACAGTGCCCAATTTAGAAACGCAGCTTCCGTCTCCTCTTGTCCATAGCAGAAGCAAATGGCTTTAGTACTGTTGTGTCCTTTCCTCCACTGTGACTGCAGAAAGATTATGAAAGGCATTTTGTATGACTGTTTCCAAATGACACACAGCAGGGCAGTGAAAAGTTTTATGGGGGCTGTAGCAAATATCAACAGTTTACAGGGAAGGAGAAAAACAGGTGTCAAAAGTGATTGTTTTCATCTCCAAGCAATGAGGTGAGTGAGGAAAAGAAACTAAAGCCTATCAACTAGCAAAATCCCATTTCTTTCTCCTTCTTTCTTTGCCCCTTCCTAATTAGCAGCCAGGTTCTTTACTATGAAATGAAATTTCCTATAAGGCTTTCTGGAAAAAATCACCGTCTCTTCTCTTTTTGTTTATAATGCCTCTCCACACAACCGTTTCATCTTTTGTTTCATTTCCATGCTGCAAAGACACAGTTCAGACAGGGGAGTTGATACTGCAGACCTAGTGAGGAAGCAGATAATTTGTTTATTTCCACCAAGTTTTTCAGGGATACTGAAGAGCTAGGGGTCAGCCCAAGTCCTCTGAATTTCCACCTCCTGCTAGTCTTTCCGTTTCATAGGTGCTGCTTGCTGCCAGGTCAGTAGGGCTTTTTTTCCTTAAGTACTAGATACACTCCAGATTGAAGGTGCTTATCTAAATAAATAGACTACAAAGCACAAAAATGAGTTTGTAATACAAACACCAAAAAAAAAAAAAAAAAAAAAA
>WEKY01023197.1:25287-53846 GCA_013390045.1 Picathartes gymnocephalus
AAAAAAAAAAAAAAAATAAAAGAAAAGAAGAAACTTTGTGCAAAGAGTTTACTACAGCCTTTTCTTAATCAGGATATTTGCAGAAAAGCCTGACACATAGATACTACAAGCGTACATAATAGGAAACATGTTAATATCTTTCCAGATACTGAATTTCTGTCGAACAATCTGCAATAACCAAGTAGAAAACAGCATCAGGTAACCATGTGATGAAGCACAACTCTGTGTTCTCATATGCTAACATGTCTTAGTGCACATACACAGAAACAATGTATTTCATGTGCATGTACAAACACAAGATCTATGTTACAACACATGGCATGTCCTGATTCTCCAGCTGTTGTACTAAACTTGACCATGTTCAATATCATAGTTGCTCTGTCATCCAGACAAAATAAATAGTTGAAGTGATAGGCTGCAGAAGGAAGCACATATTAAAAGTTCATAGATGGGTCCCTAAAAATACACATTTATAGTAAAAGCAATCAAACATACAGAAGCAATGATCAGGATCACTGAGTAAAATCTTGCATAGAGCAACAAAGAAATATAGCAAACAAATTGCCTTCTGGCATTACGAATAGTAATATCATAAAGATTATAGCTATTTTCTACAAATAAATCTAAAATGACCTTTTGGGCCACATACAGTCTGTGATGATTTGTAATTTACTTTCCTTGATAATTATTTCACTGGAGGCCTGAATTTTCCTTAATTTACCATATAGGATGAGTTAAGTGCAAAGACAGCAAGAAGCAGAGACAGTGAATTAGCTGGGGTTAGAAGCAAAAATTCTATTAGGCAGTTAATTCTTTGAACATTGGGCCACGTAATTTTGAAGTACTTAAACATCTGTACAAGAAACAAATAAATCCTGAAGGGTCAAATCCTACAGCCTTTACTCAGACAAAATTCCCATTGACTCATGGGATTTGACCCTTAGTTGGGAATATGCACAGGTTCAGACCATCTTTTTCAAGCTCAGATGTGGAAATTCTCTTTGGAGCAAAGAAGTCCTCAGGGAAAGGCTTTCTGATACCACAAGCATCCAAGACACTAGTCTGGGCTAATCACTAACAGGTTAGCATCTCTGAAAATAATACTGTCTAACAGCAGAGGAATGTGTAGTCTGGTTCTCATAAAATTTCAAACCTGGGACAAAACAGAAGAATCTGGTAGAGCTACCTCTTTTTTCATCTGAATTAATAACACATTATCAGTTTGGTAGGAAAATATGAACTGTTATTATCAAGCTTCCAGATATACAGTGAAACTTGGAAGCAAATGTAGCAGTAAATATTGGCTACTGCATAGTCACAATAAATACCAAATATCTAATACTTATTTTTTCAGCACTTTATAAATACTTAATGAATTATGCTATAGAACTGTAAAATAATTCTAAATTTGAACAACCTTTGAAAAATAGTAATAAAAAAAGCTACCACAGCCCAGGATAACCAGTAAGTCTATCCCCAGGAAAATACTTCCTCTTTCCTTAAAGAAAGACAAGAATTTCCATGGCAGACGAAAGTAAAGCCCAAATTCTAATATCACTTTGCTTTAAAAATAACTGACACAAAATTTGACCCAGCTTATCAGTATCTCATGGTTTTTGCCTGTTATTTTCCAAAAAACGGTCAGTAATTTTTTTTATTTTTTAGAGGTGGATTTTCAGCTTTAGAAGCTCAGCTGGGGATAGCACAGGCCAAATTTTCACAAAGAATAAACAAAGCAGACTAGCATCTGAAGGTGCTCAGCACCCCTGTAAGGGCAGGTGTAAGGTGTATGATGAACCAGCACATCTGCATTAAGCAACTTCTTTTCAACAGCTGGTACAAAGTGCTGGCAAGCTTTTGCTGGCCACCTTACCAGGCTGACAGATTTATCTATTCATCCACAGGAGAAAGAGCCCAGGGTAGCAGATGCCCGCAAAGCAAAGGGGAAGTTTGTCACCTGGGGAAAGCATGCGGAGATCAGAGGATCCAAGTACTGCTGCAGAAACTCTGCTCCCGGCAGGCGTCTTAATTCCACTTACAGAGGGTTCTCCCTAGCTACAATGTCCTGAGGACCACAGACTTAAATTTTTCACAGCCCTTTTCCTTGGTAATCCTTACAGAATTACAGGGAATGGTATTATTAAGCATCCTTAGCTATCACACATCCAACATGTGTCCAGTGTCCTCCCCAGAAGAGATCCTAGATGTGCACAGCAACCAACTTAAAGTCTTAGTATGAAAAGGGATGGTCTATACTAGGTCTCCATGTCACAGAAAGGACAAACCAAAATATTTCAGAGCCACAGAAGCACGTCTGCAGGGCTGCAATACACAAATATCAGATCTGGTAGAGAAAGAAACTATACGAGGGAAGCAACATTAAAAGCATGTTCTGACAGAGGTAAATATTTTCTTCTTATTTAAAGTTCTTTTAAAATATTTGCTGTTTGTCTTAAGTACTTATTCTTGATTATTACATTGGTTTAGCCTACTGAAAAGTGAAATAGAAAGACCAAAGTCCCTTTCCATAAACAAAACAGATTAAAAAAAATGTGATGGCAAGTGAATCCCACTTTATCACTCTGCCTGGAATTTCTATTGCAGAAACACAAAAGTCTGATTTATTTTTAAAGCATTTTAAACACATACCAACATTACTTGGAAACAGGCCAGGTAAAAAAATTCCATCAGAACTGACACCCTACAAACACATGTTACCAGTAACCGCTATTGAGCCTAAAGAAATAAATGAAATGCTATACCTTTGGCAATGCAACACTTGGCACTTTGTCAAAGATTCATAGCAGCAAGGTATATATCTACTTTAAATATACAGAAAGAGCAGGACTATGTATTAAACACATGGACTGACCCTCCCCCACCTTAAGAGAAGTCTTTTGTCCCCATAATTTTAAAGTTATTTAAGGTCTTTTTTTAAAACAAAACACTATGCTACTTGTATTCCACAGCGGACAAAAAATCATGACTATGAATTCTCAGAAAATCTAATCTTTGCAAAAACAAGCTTTACCTGACTGTTATTCAAGAAGTCTAGCTTAAAAAACAGGAGAGGAAGAATATCCAGCATAGGTGATCATACTTTGAGGTGAGAGATTACATTTTTGAAAATGTTACCTCTAACAGAAGTGAGAGGTTTATTAGGGCTCTGGATATCTACCAAATCATGGCCTGAAAGGCCATCATCATCTTTAGCAGTCAATTAAATAAGAGGAAACAAATGCAAACTTAATATCAACAGGAGTGGTTTCTAGGGTTAAAAAGCTATCTGTAATATCCATGTTAGCCGCATCTTTACCTGCTCCATAACAAGACAACCTCAAACAAACAGCAATTCTCAAACAGCCAAAGATGTTTCTGTAAAACACTACAAAACACACTTATGGAGTGTTTTACAGCAAGCACATGGGCAGACTTAAAATACCTCAAGTACTTCGGGGTAATTTACACTCAGAGTTATTACTAGAGTGATTCCATGGGAAGAAAATAAATAATAATTAATAAAAAAGACATGTATCATTTGAAAATAATGCTTCTACTCAACTGCTAAAAATGTAAACTCACCAAAAGACAGAGTAAATTTCACCTCCCTTCATATAAAACTTTTGTGTTGGCATTTGAATACTACATGTGGAATACAACTGCTGAAGTTGGGAGTCAAACGTCCCATTCCCACCTTCCATTAGCAAACATGCTGAAACAAAAATTCCTATGCCACTGCTAGAACACGTGGAGGCACGACAACCAAGATAATATGACAAAGATATAGGCTTGCAGGACTTTAAGGATGTTCAAGGGGGATTGCATGTAGACCAGCAGATGAAATAACATGCATCTGTGGTCCTGAGGAGAGGTGTTAATTTTAAAATCTGTTCACTAGCCTAAAGGTGCAAGGGGGATGGCCTTTCTCCTGCTCAGCTTCTAACAGCAAATGATATAACCTTTTAGGAATTTTTTTTCTGGTAATGAAAGCCATGGTGGGCTGGAGGGAGAGAGTAAGGGACATCTGGATCCTCTTCTGGAATGACAATTAGGCAGTGGTCCATATTAACAACAGGCGGCCAGTAAAATCATCCAGGCTCATGCATCAGATATAAAGTGATTACCTTCAAATATTGATTTTACAGCAAGACCAGTCCCAGAGGTTATAATGGTTGTTGCTTGTTTCTAAGTGGACAGTTTTTGAGCACTGGAAGTGAACTCTGCAAGGAGCTATTACTCCTCAACAAATATTTCATGCACTTTTGGTGGTTAGTGCCATGGAGACTATCCCAACAATCAGTGTGTCTAAGGGACTAGAAGAAATTATTAGGCCAAATTATTTTGTTGTTGCTCGCTTTCCCTATCTTTTATGTCACAGTGACTTTGGACATTTTGCTAGGAGACTTAAAGTTCTCCAATTACTCTAATAAGGCCAGTGAGTCATACAGCTCTCCTGCTGCCTGAAGAAAGTGGGGTTTGGATAAGTGCTACTGATGTAAGGCTGGAGACAGGACAAGGTTACAGGGCTTCACCACAGCATGCAGGGATACACACAGATACATTTTGGGGCTGGATGGACATACCTGCTTTGAGGCTTTTACACATGTAATGTATGGATATTTGGGGATATAGCACATCCACAAGTCAGGCACAAACATGACTGCTTTTCGGCATAGCTGTGTGTGCTTCTGTGTGGCACTCACACTGCTGTTTATTCTCTTCCTCCAGAAAAAAGTTACATGAATGCAGCCTTTCCCTAAATATGTGACAAATCTGAGCTGCCTTTGAAAGATTTGTGTCTTTACAAGTGCCTGTGATGACCTGAAGCAGCCAAAGCCAGCAGGTGCAGGTGCCCAAGCCTCCAAAGAGCAGCAGGCCATGGCAGGACCAGGGTTTGGTGCAGAGCTTGGCTCCTTCACCCAGCTGGATCCCATCTGAGAGACCTACTGTACAATCAGCCCTAATGCCCTCAAATGAGCATCTCTTGTGCACTTCCCTCAAGGGCTACAGTAATGTTTCTACTTACAGCCACTTGTGAAGACCACTGAAAAATGGCAGCTAATGCTGAAAGCAGCTGCCCACTTATTTAGCAAATTTTCCTGTAGATAGCACTTATGCTCTTGACACTGCAGCTGTTACTATTTCCTATCTACATGAATCTTTAAGAATTTCTTTAGATGAGGATTTCTAACAAATCAAATTATGTTTCCCAGCACAACTTAAAAGCCTTTAACTCATCTAGGTTGAGTTAAACCTCCAGAGAAAGCTTAGGTTTTAACTTGACGAGGTTCTAATGTGAAAGTTTATATTCTTTGGTTATGTCATGCTTAAAATTTACTAGCTAACATGTTTTCATCAAAGCCATTAACTAAAATATTGGTATCTACATGTTGTCTCAGTTTCTGCCTCTCCCTCCTGACTGTGTCTAACAGCAGGTTCTAGGCAGACTTCATAACTCTGAGCATCATGAGCTGGTGTCAGTGGAACTCCCTTGACCACAGTCTCCAGCTGCTGTAACAAAAAAGTTCCCCAGTTTCTGTGAGGTACCAACACCATCATGGTATCAGCCATACTCCCACAGAAAATGGGTTGAGAAATCTGCAGAATTTACTTCATCATTTTGCTTTATGCAATTTTACAAAATGTTTTTTAGTTCCAACCATTTGGGCTTAAAATATTATAAGGACAGAATAAGGAAAAAAATTTTATTTTTCCTTTAAAAAAAGAAAAAGTATTTTCAGTTTAGAAACTCAGAACAGCATGTATTATACTGGCAGTTACCTTTATTTTGAATATAATGCAAAATTGAAACCATTTCCTGTCTAATGAGCGTTACTGATTATTCCATAGAACACAACTAATTTTTTTAACTACTGTTGGTCCATTAGGTACATTTGGGTACCTACATAACTTATGGTACCCATATATCCATATATTAGACAGCTCACTTATTTACCCTAGTACCTATCACTTTAACTTGAGCTAACATCATTGAAATATATAAAGAATGTCCCTGACACTCAGATGAAAGATTTGACTGAAGCATCACAAAAACACTGAGCAATCAACACCAACATACAGTTAAAATAGATTCTCTTTTTGCATAGGAGGACATTGCTGCTCACATCTTAAGCCTAATATAATATGAAATTAGCAGAAAACATCAAGAAAAATCCACCTCCAGGTATGTCATCTGTAACAGTGTGTGATCCTCTAGATATACTCCATTAACACAGACAAACTTTTAGAATGTATAATATGATCCTTGATGGAGGGGCTAACTATCCACTATTAGTTATTCTGATACCTGTTGAAATATGCTAGTAAGTCTAGAATAAATACAAGTTGCCAAGATGACTTATTGATATGCAAAGTTACCATTTGTAATGGGCCTTCAAATACTATATATGCCTCTTGGCTACCTTTGACAATAGGGTAGCATGTAATATCTCTTTTTCTTGACCTTTCTTGCTGAGTACTTTCAAAATCTTTCAGGTGCAGATCAGTACAGCAGGACTAAATCTTGGCAATTGTTAGGTCTGTACTGGGCAGTAATGAAGATGAAACCGTACTTCTACTCTGCAGTATGGTCTTTCACATTCAGTACAACTGGGGAAATTAATAAAACATGCAATTTATTGTAAAATCCAGATAGTTTCTGGCTTTTACAGAAGTGTTACAGAGTGATAAGGACACAAATCAGCTTCTCAGTCTTATAAGGTCTAAAGAAGAGAGAGACATGATAGCAAGTTTCTATCCTTAAGGTAAAAGGCACATTTTTAAAATTTTCCTCTGAGCCACTTCAGGGCCAGAAAGCATCCCAAAGACAGAGAGACAGAACTATGAACAGAGTCATTTGCTTCCTCAATATTTCTCAAAGGAATTCATCTGTAAATAACAGTTAGAAGTTTTAGGTGATTCCTGGCAAACCATGTGCAGCAATCCAATGCAACTTCTAAGGCCATAACAGAAACAAAGTTGATATGTAGGATTTTTATTTACCTTTATATTGCTCAGGGTGTGTTTCAGCTCTCACAATATCCTCACTGATCCATATTCTGACAACTGTATCAGTTCGGGTAGCACCTTACTCTCCAAAGGACATCAAAATACTTGAAAGATTTGTCACAGAAGAAAGTATTCTTTGTAAGACTATTCTTGTCAGAATTTTGGATGATGACTCACTGGGCAGGAATGCAGTGCATTGCTATTATTCATTTACCATTTCATGATACAGACTTTTAAAGTAGAGCTCATACTAGAGTGTTCTAAATCCTCACTGCAAAGGAACCTCAAATTAGATGAAAATTATTTGAAACCTTCAAAGTACCATGTTACTTAAAATCACCAAAAGTAGAGAAAGGAGACATGCAGATAATAAAGCAATCAATAAGATAGTCTGATTGAAAAATGTTTTAGGAATGGTGATGTCAAAATAAACTTTTTTTTTTTAAAATCACATCTATATGGGCATCCAATATAAATCTAATTGGGTCAAGTATTTTAATTACACTTTACATTGCTAGTATTAATACCAAAAGAAGACTATTTCACAAATCCATTTTTTGCCAGTTTTTCATATTTCATCTTTCATTTCGATCTGATTCTTTAATACTGCATCATCATTTGTAGTGGTTGAGATATCCTACTTGTTTATAATTGCAGAATATTTAATCTCCATAAATACTCTCTCTCTCTCTCCCTCTCTCTCTCTTCAAGTTCTGTACTTTGAATATATCCAGAACTTTCAGGAAAAGCTTAGAATGAACAGATCAAAACTGATCTGTGGTACAGTAACCAATTGATTTCTGTTAATGTAAATTCCATTCACTGATTTTTGAAAATAAACATTCAATGATTTTTTCCCCTTTATCATTTTTTGACATAACACTCAAGGATACATTTAAATCAGACATACAGAACTCTTGGACTGATGTAAGAGTGTTAGGTTAAACTCATTTTTAAAAAAAATTTTTATTTTAATCCCTAAAGGATAAACATTTATCCTCTAAGATACAGGGATAAAGATTTTAATGGCATCTTGCTTTGGGATTCAAAATAAATAAGGCAAAGATGAGTTTCCATCTTCTTAAAACTAAATTACAGAGATTAAAATATATAAACACAAAATGAAGGTATTCCATTTGCATATTATATTTCGCTCTTAAAGTTGATATTGAAGATTAAGGGTCAGCATTTAATCCTCACTATCCTAATCCCTAAAATTACAAAGACAGGCATAAGTGCATGTCTGCTCCACTAAATTACCTTGAAAGAAAGCAAATTCCGGATGAAAAGGGAAGCATATTTATATTATGGTGATTTAAAATCTGTCGCCTAAACACATCTTCTCCCCTCTATCCATTGACCTAAATTGCACACTAAAAGCTTGCTTGTCTGCAAATGGGCAGCTAACACTTTGAGACAATCCAGAGATTCCTCACTTACGCACAATCATGCCAACTATTTTTCTGACTACAATAAACACTGTCTTGTTCATATTTTGCAGAAACAAGAGTCAAGTTACAAACCAGAAGAGTTTCTGTACTTTTCCCAGCCTGATTCCTAAATATAGATAATTCTGTAAATTTAAGGTTCTGAGAGAAAAATGTATTAATGAAAATTAGTAGGTCAAGCACACTCTGACTTAAACTCTAAGGGAACTCTAAGGGGAATTACACCCCAGAGGATACTGTACCTCAGACAAAGAAGAATTATAACATAAAATAACCCTAGTCTTTAGAAGAAAAAAAAGCTGTAAACCAGTACTGTTTATACTCTATTCATCTGTTTCTCTAAAATATTAGCTTTTTCCATAGGTTACATGGAGAAACTGAAATTAATGATGGAGCTGCCACTGACACCAACAGGACAAGGACATCAACCCTCACTGTCTGTTCTGCTGCCTTACCAATATTAAATTGCAATGGAGAAAAAACCCTTACAGATGAACCCCCAAAAATACCAGTATATAAAAGACTAAAAGCAAACTGAAGCTCATAGGACTGCATTCTGTATTTTACATTCAGCATTTATCTACTTCCTAATATTGCAGGTTGATAGAAGTGCTACACCGTGTACTGAGGTAAAATAGCTATGCTGCACTCAGCCCTTCAGATTTGCCATGAGAATTGTCTGTCTGTACCAAGAGCTTCTAATATTTATTTTTGAAGAATTTCTTTGCAATTTGAGCCATCTAGAAGAGAACTATTTTATCATGATTATCAAAATGAGCAGTTCTGTAACTATAATCATAAAGAGGGCACTACTTTCCTTCTTTTGAAGTTTATTTAACATAATTTTATACTCTAAAGGGAAGACAAAATCCCCCTAAAAAACCTATTAGCAAATAAGTTTTTTTACCTGTAAGAGCATTTCTATTACTGGCCATAAGGTTTCTCTCTACTCATCAGAATGTCTGGAGCTACAGTGCTATCACTACATTTAAGAAGAGAGAAAAACATCTCAAGCTTAGTAACTGAATTTGTTTTTTTAAACTCTGCACATTCCTCCATTAAAAGCATGTTTCAGAATTATCCTAAAACAGTTTTGCCACTAATTTTCATCTTCTCTAGGTATAAAAAACCCTCAACCAAACAAAAACCCTTATTAAAAGGTTCAATCATCTCAAGAAGAAAAAAAAAACTCCACACAACAAATGCTGCTGTGATTTTCGGTATTTCAGAGTCAAACCCCTGCTGCTTGGTCATGATAGTTATAAAAGCACACTAATGAAAGCAGCAAAATTTATAATTAATTTTAATTCTGATGAAACCATACTGCTCTAATCAACTGCCTATCAAATGTCGGTGCAAATACACTAACAAAAATAATTATTACGACAGGTTGGCAGAATAAAATTTTCCATATACTCCATCTGCATAGGGAATGCCTGTGTGGGAAGTGCTTTTAATGAACAACAAATTACAATTACTAAACTAAATGAACCATCTGCCTTTTTTGTTTGTTTTCACAGTCTCACTGGTACAGGGTGCACTGTCAGCATAATTGCCATTCAAAATGGCAGACTGACCTATCACCAGACTTCCAAGTCCACAACATTTTAACTGAAAAGCCATACCAGATGTTTTTAATTTTATGAAGAGGACAAATATGTTTTATAAATATATTCTAAATATAAAAGGCCAGTGTTTAAATAATAATAATAATAAGGTACATGACTATTTCAGACTGGAGGGCTTGTATGACTAAATATCTCTAAAACCTAAATTAGCACATGAAGTATTCATGGACCAATACTAATAGAAACAAGTCATGATGCGCTTTATTAACAACTTTATTCAAGGAAATTGTCTGTCTCTAGTCTTTAATAAGTGACCACTGTTTTTCAAAGGGACACACATGAGGACTTGTAGTAATGGCATCTATTAATAAACTTTTACCAAGCACATTTAAAATGCTTATTTGGATATGTCATCTGGCATCTGCATTAACAAAAAAAAAAAAAAAAAAAAAAAAGAAGGAAAATCTGTGTCTTATTTGCACATGTCTGAGTTGAGCTTTCCTTGTTGAGTTTTGGGGACCACACTACTGTGTGACAGTTAGAATATAAATTCTCAATCACAATCACTGAGGGGAAAAGAATCTGACCCATACATGCACTTCAAAAAAGAAACTCCATTTACTACTACTGCATAACATAGGAGGGATGGTTGAGGAGAGACTTTTTATTTCATTATATTATTACTTACACAGTGGTTTCATCAGCCCTATTTCCTAGAAGCCTGGCTCATTGCTTACTATTAAGAAAAATAAAATATTTCTGAAATTAACCCTTTTATATTGAAGGGGATGAACTGCAAGCCTTTGAGACAAAATCCTCCTCTTTGTCTGAACTACCAAAATCTTTCAAGCTAAATCTAAAACTTCCACTGCAATAGAAGAGAAAAAAAAAAAGAAGAAGAAAAGGAAAAAACCCCACACAACAGAAAAAAAACCCAAAACAAAGCAATCAAACTCTAAGACTGTGTCAGTATCCAGTGAATCTCTCAGTTCTCTGAGACTGTCTCCAAATGCCACTGTGTTATTTCAGGTTTGAATCCCTGATTCAAAGGACAGTTACGAAAAGGAGAGAGTTAGGAAGATGCTTGTTTGTTCTGAACAGCTGTGGTTCTGATCTCTGGGGAAGTAATCAATAAATGTAAATACTATTTTATGTTCTATTTTTAGTGCCACTTACATGTTTATTTTTAATTTATTCTAGGCTATTATGACAATGTATAAGACAAAGGGAAAAAAGTGACCAAGAGAATGGACATCTCATTTCTAAGTATATTAAATTATTCAATGAACCGTATATACAGATTGATGCAAAGTAAAATCAACTTCTATTTCCAGATCGCTATGAGGCTGGATAAGTGAAGGTGGCTTAAAATCATTCCTGTTTTAGGTCAATGTTATTTATCATTGTCCATACTTGGAGCTACTGTACATTGCTTCAAAATAATAGATTTAGCTGGTGTGCATGCCAGTGCCCACTCACATACCCATGTCTGATTTGGGGATTAAAATAATCCTTATTGCTTCCCCCTTCTACACACCTCTGGTTAAGACTAGAAATAACAAAGAAAAATCTGATTCCTCTACTAGGATATTTGCTTTTAAAAGGTGCATTACAGTGATTACATTACAATTTTATTACAATTAATATTTACAATTACTAACTTGTAATACCAGTATTACTAACTACAGTTCTTTGCAGAGATATGTAAGGAAGATATGTTAAAAATCTATTAAATGTTAGTTCATTCACTGAACAGTATTAATAAAACTGCTTCATTCTCATTTTCACTTTGCAGTAGTCTTGTTTCTCTTGCAACTTGGACTTTATTTGAAGAAGCTTTTATTTGAAAGCCTTTGACTGACTTCCACATCGGTGTACCTTTCAGGGTCTGCATAGTATTGTTTGGGGTAATGTTTTTTCCCTCTATAGTTCTTACCATCACAGCCCTGTTGTGTGGAAAACATTACATCTCAATTTTCCCTTTGAGGTCTTTCCTCAAATAATCAATGTATTTTCTTTCTTTCTACCAGAAGAAGCTTTCCTTTTGGGTCAAGCAAAACCTTTCCCTCCTATAGCTTTTCTTCCAGTCCCACTGACATATTAAAGTCTGTAAATTCTCAAATACATTATTAATACTCTGCAGGGAAAGAGAAAACAGGGAAATGTGAAAAATACCATGCTCAACAACATGCCTCTCCCTAAAGAAGACTCCCTCTCCCTCTATGGCAACTCAGATCCTCTGCTCTCTCACACTCTGTCTGTATTACAGAAACACTGGCTCTTCCCAGCAGAGTCCAAGTGCATGCCGTGCCACCTCCCAGCCCTGCATCGGGACACATCGCTGCGGTGCACTGTGTCACCTCTGCCTCCCCTGCTCCCTGTAAGGCCTGGCTCCACACACAGGCTGACTGGCCATGGCTGGAGGCTTGCTGTGTCAAGATCCAGCTATCTGCACACCGCCTCCGTAGGCCTGGATTGTTTATTCTGATAATAACATTCACAACACTGGAGTTTGTCTTCCTAATCCTTGCTTGGAGCAGAGTGTACAGAACAATTAATAACAGCTAGCACACAGAGTTAACATGTTACTGTGATGCCCACAAAACTGCAGTGAAAAACAGTAACCTGAGTCAAGCCCTATCTCACATGGCGCCACCTGGATTCTGCAGAACTAGCTGTCACAGGAGCCAGGCTGCAGATGCTTCATCCTCTTCCAAGAGGTAGAATAAAATTGTGCTTCCTAGAAACGTGGAGAGGTCTTGTGTGGTACTGAATCATAACTGGTCCTAAAATGATCCAAGAGTTTCCAATACTCATCTAAACCTTAAAAAAAGTATTCAAAGCCTGTACCTTTACATGGTGTACTGAGGAGATCAAATTATCTATGGAGTAATGCTGATAAATTATTACTCAAATGCAAATCCACAGCCTATGAATGCTCATCTGAAGGCAAACTTTTTCTCATGCTCCTTTAGCAGAAACAAATTAATTAGTTGTCAAATGGCCCTTTCTGTCTATTGTTTGTACTTCCAAATTAAATAAATGAAACACTAATTATGACACAGACACTCCCACGCTGAATGATAACCTGACAAAGAAAAAAAAAATAACCCAGACATGCAGATTCAGTTGTTTACTGTTGGAGTAGTACCTTGCCTCAGTGAGACTACAATTGCGAACAGAAAGGCATCTTATTTACATTTGAAACACTCAGTTCTCGTATTCATTTTTGAAGTCTAATGCTGTCCTCTGAGAACAGTCACTGAGGGAGACAGAGAGATGGAAAGGCGGGAGCAAGACTATGAATCATCCCCTTGGCCCAGGTATTCCAACATGCTCTCTGTGCAAATAGCTACTGTCAGATCCACAAAAAAGCGGGGTACAAATACAAGCCCTTAGAGAGCCTAAATGCATGTGCAGCGTGACGAGGGATCCTTGCCTGACCCTGGAAGACAGTCTGTTTATATCCTAACTTTAACAATAATAATAGAGAACTAAACGTTCTTGTATCTTTTTGTTTTAGCCCACATAATCAGAAACATCATTAATGTTCATCCCCTTATCCTTCTTAAAAATCCTGATAAACTGTTTATCCGGATAACCCCCCACTGCAGCAGTGAATTTCACAGGCTGATTATTTACTGCAGAAAACAAGAGCAGCTCTGAGCTTCACTGAATGCCACCTCCCTCTCCTACTACAGTGTCAAGTAAAGGGAGCACATGGCTGGGTTTCACTCTCTCCTTCATCATTTTATATACAGCCCTAAGCCATACCACCTTGTGCTGTGATCCCTTCAGATCTCACAGGCTAAAGCAGGGTCAGAACTCGGAGGGGAGATCTCCAAGGAAAACACCAGTGCTACAAAAAAGAGTTTTGGTAATTCATTGATGGTGCTCTCAGTCTAAATTAATAATGAGTCAGTGCCCTAGCTTGGTGTTTAACAGCACCGTCCTGTTAGGAAATGTTTTCTTTTGGTGAAAACAAAGAACAGATTTCGCAACTGCTTGTACTTAATAAAGTTATTAAGTACGTGGCACATTTTGTTTTCAAAGAAGGAAGAGTGTTAAGACAAATGTCTTGGCCAAATTTCAACTTGTAATTATGTTTTGCCTACCTACAGGCAATTCCCCGTGCAGTTTCACTTGAACATGGCTTTTTTCTTTTTTTTTTCACCTGCCTTGAAAATACTTACAGTGCAATGCTGCTGCACACAGTTAAACAGGAGCTTTCTTCCATTCTACCAGTATGTACATGAAGATGGCCCTATATGCACTTAGGCTAACACAGAATGAAGGAGCACTGAATTTAATTAACATTGTTAAAACATTTTGAAAGCCTCTGAATAAAGGCTTTACAGAAGTGTAAAGTATTACCATGGTTTCTACAGTCTATTTATTTAGACTTAATAAGATTCCCTTCACACACATACACACACACACATACAACCTTTTTTTGCTTTGCTAAGTAAACGGATATTAATAAATAGTAGTGTTATCCAAGCCATCAAAATCTATTTTCACCTAAGAACAAACTTTCCCAACATGCCATCCTCTATGAAGAAAGGAAAGAAATTGAAAAACAAGTGCAACTTGCTAATTGGTGGAATGATTGAAAATTGAAAATTTTGATCAAGAAAATGAGAAAGCAGATTCTTCATTTGCCAACCACTCTCTGAAAATACA
The DNA here is from genome assembly GCA_013390045.1 of Picathartes gymnocephalus. Classification (NCBI taxonomy): domain Eukaryota; kingdom Metazoa; phylum Chordata; class Aves; order Passeriformes; family Picathartidae; genus Picathartes; species Picathartes gymnocephalus. Next base: position 39,995 of record WEKY01023197.1, read on the forward strand.
AGATTTCAGTATCTTTTGAGATTTAGGCCAGGGCACTATTAGCTGATCTGAATTATGTATATGAAGTGAGGTTTTCGGAGAGAATTGGGGTCTGACTCATTTCAGTCTTTATAGGTCAAAACTGAGTGAAACTGCAACTAGAAGCAATTTGAGAGAGTTGGAATAGAAATGAAACTGCAGCTGCAAAATACTTTCTGTCAGAAAAACTGGCTAATGGATAGACAGTTGTGTTACTGACAGCTCAAATCTCACCAAATTTTACAGGTTTACCTCTCTTTTCTCAGCAAATCTGAAGGTGGCAACCTGTGGGCCATTAACTTCTGCCAGTTCTGCATTTAGAATTAAAGCATCAGATGGGGAGCTGGAAAATACTGGCTATATTCATCTGAAATTCTTGAATTAGTTCCTTCCATGCCCCACCTCTTGGCTGTTTGCTTTCCATGAATTTCTCCATACTAAATCTGCTGACCTAAGCAAGGAATTTGTTTCAGAAACAGCTATGTTTAAATACATACTGCAGAATATCCAGGGAAAGCACATTCTGAATGTGTAAACTAAGCATTCATGGAACAGCCCATTTCTAATACTACATTTGCAATCAATCAGGGAACAGAAATATACCAGGTGTCAAACCAAAACTAACCAACAAAGTACAAGAGTTTAAATGTATTAAATATTGCAACTGGCTATGTTTCAGCAGCAGCAGGACTGGGCACAGTTTTTGGAAGGTATTTATAAGACAAAAGAACTTGAGAGAAGCCAATTTGAAAGAGAAGCAACATCTATCCATTTACCAACCAGTCATATATATATACATAGAAATTACCAAGGGATTACTTGGGTTACCTCAGTAGCCAAATGCAGAATCAACACTTCTGTGTGTGGGACAGCTGTGTGGTGCTGCCTTGGCCATTCCTACCACCTGTGCATCCCACCACCAGCAGGACCTCAGTTTACAACCCAGCTGCTAAATCCAAACCCCAAGGCTGCCAAGATACAGAGTCAAACAATTGATTTCGCCATCCAAGTCTAATGAAATTGCTGTGCAGATGAAAATCATCTGCATCATGGAGACACCCACACCTCAAGCACAGATTCTCCCATGATGGCCTTGGGCATATGCGAATCAAGAAGGGTGACAGACTAGAACTCAGCAATACTCCATGTGGGAGCACATGAGTGAACCACTGGGCTGATGAACAACCACCCCAAACCACCCCCACTCCCGAGTCCTCCTGCAAAAAAAGAATGGAGTCACTCAAGAGTAACTTCATTTATTGCTCTCATGGCCTTCAGCTATTCATCAATACCACTTTATCATCAGATGTAGCAAGAGTATCCAACAGATCTACAGTAATAGGCATGCTTTAATAGTGTCTAAAGGGTAAAGAACTGCCCTGATGCCTCTGTCATCAAGTGCAGCTAGTAGCACTGATTCTACCTGTCAACTTGCCTTTAAATATAGCAATTCCACATGCAGGTGTATCGTGAAGTGGCAGTAGTTTCACCAATTGATGCCTGAATATGCATAGTCAGTCAGTCCTAATTTGACTCTATCTTCTGCTAAGAAGGTGAGAGTAGGTCAGTGTTCCCAAGTCGAACTCTCAACCATTTTTCATTGCAATTGACATCAAATATTCTAAAACATACACATATACTCATTTCAATAATCAGTACAATTAGTTGTGCACATAAATATTTAATGAGCCTTTGAACTAAACGTTCAACAGTTTAAGAGACTGATAATAGGAAACAATATTTATTTCATTGGTGCGTTTTAGGATCCTGAAAATGAAAGAAAGAAAAGATCTGCTCCTTCTTATTGCTAGTGTAGAGTTACTCCATGTAGTGATGTGACCAGATTAAAAATCAGCATTTAAATAGAAGTCACCAGTTCAAAAGAGTAGTCCAAATCTGGAGTGATTACAGTGCTTTTCCCCACCAACTGTCTCATGGTCCATCAGAAATTCCCTGGCACTCTTACTCTGTTTTTAGCTCAGGGCATAACTCATCATAAGTCAGTATTGCCCATATCAGGATTGTTGCTATGATCAAAAAAGCCTGGAAATGATAGCTCAGGTATCACTACCCCTCCTCTTCACCACAGGACCATGCTTGCATTCAAGTCATTATACTGGGACATTCTGCACTGATGCTCTGTAGTTAGCAGATATCACTTGTCTACCCTTTCAATGCAACCTTGAGAACTAAAGTTTATTCAAATAATTTTTAAAAATCAATGCACAAATTGAGAGCAACCTGTTTAAAGACATTCTTGAACTGCAAAAGGTACCTGAACATTAGAATTAAAATAAACTCTGAGAATTTATGCTATAGGAGCTAAATTCATTTCAATATGCATTTTACACTTTGATCACCAAGCAGAAGTGAACTTTAAAACACATAGTTAAGTTTTGATATGCATCTACCATTGTTTGTTATAATGTTTTATTATTTATAGCAGCATAAACCACACACGTTCCCAAAGGGTTAATACAATTAGATGACTGAAATTCATGAGCATAATCCTAAACAAGTGAGTTGAAGTTCTATCAGGTCTATTTCATAGCATCAGGGATTACTGCTAGCAGTCTAATCCTACTGAGCCTAAGGGAGGTACGTTGTATTGTATTTGAAATCCTGGCCAGGAAAGAATGGAAGGTTAAATGGGTGCCTTGCTCTGTAATCAAATATCACAGGCACTACTTATCTATTCAATGAACAACTAACGTAGAAAATCAATTAGGAAACAAATAGCTTCTTCTTTTGATTTTTTTTTTTACCTAAAGAAAAGAGAGAGTGAAGAGTAAATGTTTTTATAATACATGTTTAATGAAACTATATCATATTATAAAATAATCTATACATAGACTGGCAAACATTAACTAGAAGGTACAAAACACCCCATAGCAACTGCTGGTGTTTTAATGCTATTTCTTTAAGTACTAGGCCTATTTTCAAGGCTAGCGTGTATTCAAACTCTGGCAATTTAGCGTCTTCTGAGCATATAAAGCAGCACAGAGAAACTACTCATACAAAAATATTAACTGACTGCAGATAATTGGACTGTGTTCAAATGAAATCACAAATACATATCCGGTTGTTTGTAACTGAACATCTTAAATTATGTATCAGCTGTGAAGAGCATTTCTTCAGCTGTGCATCATCTTTTGTTCACTTGGTTAAAATCCCAGGAGTACTGAAAAAGGCTGAAGCTCCTGCTGGTCTTTGTTCCCAGCAGGGAGAACTCCCTTTTGGTGGTCCTGAGGTTAACACCCTACCCGCCTCCCCCCCCATACCTGTCATTCTGAATAGACTTCACAGTCTGTGCACACAGACAAACAGCCTGACCTGGCCAGCTAGCTTGACCCCTGGGCAGGAAGAAGATCACATCTGGTTATTAATATTGGGACATTAAAAAAATGTAATCTTCAAGGCACTTGGAGAAGCAGGCTGGCAATTATACAGTATGTACTGGATGTCAGTCAGGGAGCATGTTAGCCTGATATTATGTCCGAGAACACTAAAATGTTCATTTTGCTCTGATGAGGGGTTTCACATACAGTCTCCCTCAGTATCTCTGAAAGCTGGCAAGAGAAGTTTGCCCAAAGCACTTAAGTCTCCAGATTATCTGTTCTTACACTTTTAGTCCATTTTACACAGTTTTATAATGTAAAACATTTGTAGCTGAAAATTGATGCAACTAGAAAAAAGATCCCACGTGATTTTATAGCAGAGAAAGGCAACTGATAAAGGGAACAAAACCTCTCAAAAAAACTACAGTTGTCAAAAACATGTCCCCATTACATTCTCTAAGTATTTCATGTCTATCCAGATTTTTTTAGTTAGTTCATTCTAGGCATCTGCATAGTAGACAGTTTAAACACAGTTTATGTAATTGGCTAAAATATACAGAATCACATTTGTACATGCTTGTGACATATATTATATACAGATGTATTTATACAAAGTTTTATACAGCACAGATTTAAGTGTCATGTGTGAAATCTTAGTTCCACCAAGTTCAATGGAAAATTTACCATTTGCTGGAGTTGGGACAAAAATTAACCATACCTAAACAACAACACAGTCTCATCAGGATATGTACTGTGAATATCAAAGCCCTGGTTTGACCCCTTTACATAGCCAGATAATTATTTATATGTGGCCCTAGTGGTTATACCTAAAAAAGAATGGAAGACCATGGTCTGGAACTATTATATGTCATGTGTTTTATCCTAGCCTTATTGATGCCACATGGAAGATTTTATATTGTCAGTATGAACCCAGCATAGGTCCATTATCCTTCACAAAGGGCACTCTTACTGCCCAAGGCACACTTCTACACCTGTCATGTGAAAGCTAGAGGAGCATGGTCTTCAGAGAATTCTTAAGTGAGTCCTAGATGATGGTGTGAACAAAATCTCCGTGCTGAAAACAAGACCTAAAATTGTCTCCAAGAGTAATTATTGTTAATGCTCCCAGCCCAGTTAGCTTAAATCAGCTGTCATTAGTTTGGTTTTGCTGCAAACCACCATCAAGACTTTTTCCTTGCTTTCAAACAAAAAAATTTCCTTTCATATTACATTGGGCCAACACCCAGGATGGGCCTTTTACCAATGATGTGTTAATCTTATGATCTTTGAGTCTGAAAAAAGAGCTTCATAGCATTGGAAGTGGGAAGTTTCCAGCTTTTCAACAGAATGTTGGCACTTGTTTTTAGCTCTGATAGGCTTTGAGAAGTCAGACCTTCAAACTGAAATGCTATTATGTATGGAAAAGCTATTATAGGAAAAATGTAAGATGTTTCTAAAATATATTAGTCACAAAGTTACAGCTGTGTTTTTCCCCCTTAATATTACTGAGGCTTGGCTCAGTACATGCAACCATATGAGAAAAAGAGCGCTGATAGAGTTAGAGAGCGCCCTACAAATTTCTAACATATTTTTTCCTAATGCAAAATATGCAGCAGGTTCAAAATGCGTGATAATTTCCTGTGGGATATTCAGCATAGCTTTTTTCTCTCTTTATTACTTGAAACAACAGAGCCAACTCAAGCTCAAGACAATACAATTTTTATCCCACTCATCCCAGATAATTAGAAATGTATATTCGACAATGTACATACACACTCACATTCATACACAAGAGAAAGTGGAAAAGAAGGTTACTGGCAGAAAAGAAGAAAAATATAAAGGGGCCTATGGCTTGGCAAGAGTGAAATTGGGCTAAGTGCTGCAGAAATCCAGGTGCAAATGGCACTGTGAAAAATAGGCACGTAGAGATGTTGTTAGAGAAGGAAGAAGAATGTAGTGAGGTGGTAAAAAATGGCTGTGTGTGCAACTCAGGTTGCAAAGAGTAAACCACAAGGCAAGGATGACACTATGCACACTCCTGAGGGAGCTGGCATTTTGGAGTGAAATTCCAAGCTTCAGGCAAGAGAGGAAATGTTTCTGACAGGTTGGAGCCTTTTAGGGTGGAGGCTTTCTGGTTTTAAATAGTAGCTGCTTAAAAAATGCTCACAAATGTGGAATAATTTAGGAGGAGAAATGGGCTAGAAATGAGGTGTTGTAGTGTGTATGCTCACCAACAAGGTATATTATGGTTATCAATACCCAGTAACCTGATTTGATCTGTAAAAGATATTTAGGAGGTGGATTTCATTGTATCAACTCACATCTGTATCAAGCAGGCAAACTGCTTCCATGAGAAGGAAAATAGTCCCAAATTCAAATCCTCTCCTCTTTTACACATCCTCACTGCAGAGCAGTCTCTCTGACTCTGCCTTTGTGACTAGCCTTTTATCTAGAGCACCAGAAACAAATGGGAAAGGCCTAGAAATAAACTTTGGGAGAAAAACAGGAACAGTAACCATCAATTTCAGCAAGAAATTACCCAAATAACAGGACTTTTTGAACTGGATAATTTCTCACAGTAGTGACAAACCACAGTAGTCAAACCACAGGAGAGCCATGTCCCAGTCAATTGACAGAGTTAAGAAACACTCATTTTGGAAAACTTTTCTATCCTTAGAATAATACTACTGAGATCAGCAATACTACAACAGAGATGGATTTGGCCTACATTCTTCCCATCTCTTTCCTCTCATCACCATTTTAATAGGAAACAAACAACATTTTTAAAGCTTCAAATAAACTGCAGAGGATAAAAACCAGCAAAACCCCTGTATTTTTCCTAAATCTTTGCAAATATTTAGACTTTTGCTTAACAATATGACCTATCTCACACTAAAGAAACTTCACAGACTCTGCTCATGCCACTGGCAACTGAGAATCTTGTATTTGTGGCACAGTGAGGAAACAAGCCTCACCAAAAACTAAATGCTGGATGAAAAGCTGGGGGATGGGATGTGGGAATGAGAGCCTCGTGCATGTTTTAGCACTGAAAAAGAACAACTGGTGCTTGGAAAGAATTGTGGTACTTCGTCAAGCCCAGAACACACTGACACGGCCCAGGAAGGCTCCCTGAAAGGTGAAACCTACCTGAGAAGGGGATCAAAACACAGGACTGCAGTCAGACCCTACAGCTTTTGACAGCAGCCACTGCCTTTCTGTAGCTGATAAAAAGCTTTCTGCAGTCACCAGCATCCCCCTGAGCCGGCTCTGCCTGGGAGCTCCCCACGTGTCCCTGTGCAGCAGGGATCTCACTCTCATCACAGACACACTTACGCGTACTGCAGCCACTGCCCTTCCCGGTCCTTCTCCTGACACATCTCCTGCCTGCTGAGCCTTGCCGTGGCAAGGACAGGGCACGCACAGCTGGCTCCCTGCCGGCCCGGGACTCCCTGACACCAGCAGAGTCACCCTGCCCTCCCCCACAGCAGGGAACTTGCATCAGATCTCCAGTTTCTTTTTTTGCCCCATTAATGGCAGAAAGGGAGCTGAGCCAAAATTAGAGAGGGCTGTCCTGTGACTGTGTGTTTGTCATACGTTTCCTTGTTTCAAGTTTTCTCCAATGACTAATAGCCTCTTTAAGAGTTTCAAACAAAAGTAAGCTATTCTAAGATGGAAATTGCTGGACATAGTGAGAAACATGTAGAAGTATTTCTTTTTGTGGGGGCATAGGAAATAAAAAAGGAAAAAAATCCTCAACATTTATATACTTTAACTTTTCCAAAAAAGGGAGGGGGAAGAATATAAAGCATTTCAAACCTAATTTTGTGAAAAAAATATTCAGTGATCTGCTGCCAAGATAAGTGCCTCTTGCTTTAACTAATTAGCACTATTACAGGGTTCAGTAGTGACATTTCAGCAGTAATTGATCCTTTGATGCAAGTTTTGTGTATTTCAAACTAGCCAATAGATCCAGCCTAGAAGGCTGTACAAGGATGGAGGCTGGCATTCAGCACAGAGGTGACGGTCACTCATGAGCATGACCTTGGATCCTGGGATGCTAAACAGACGCTGCCAACAGGAGCCACTAGGATTCAGTATTTTAGAAAAGCAGACCCCTAATCCCTCCACTTTTAGTCCTTTCTACTGGCAGGTAGCAGAGCTAATTTAGATTCAGGTATTGACTGTCCTGAACTAGTGTTTATAAACAGTCACACAGGGAATTTGAACTTCCTGGCTTGCTCTGAAATTAGTATTTCAATTCAAATTTTGTTCTGACTTGGTGGGGAGGGAATTTGGCATCATATTTTCACATTATTTCACACTACATACAGGGTAACATAGTTACTATATATTTCTTTCTCTTCTACACCCTAATGTGAAAGGTTTTAATGTCAAGCAGCATGAAGGCCAGAACAATCTAAAAGTCGACATAGCTCCCACAGTATGAGTTCAACCACAAACAGACATCCCATCTGTATTTCATGGTGTACCTTAATAACAATCAATAATACATTAAAGTTAGCACTGAACAGTATGAAAAGAGCACACTACAAAGCATCAATTGCAGCTATGCCTCAGCCTTGTAGTCCACATGCAGAAACAGCATCTTCTGTTTTGCATCAGTAAATAAATATCTGGGGTAAATACTTGCAGATAGATGATTAATTAGCTATTTCTGTCAGGCTCAGCAAATAGTTAACTGTCTACAGACATCTGCACCTCAAACCACTAGGTACAGCACTACATGTGGGAAAGCAACGAGAGGCAGCTGTCTGAAGAGACCTGCAATGTGAAATGTGCGCAAGGAGATGCTTCTTTCTCTCACTCTCCTAATATTAGGGAGAATTTAATTACTGCATGGGTTAATTCAGAGCTGGAGTTTCTTTCCACTCAGCTGGCTTTGCAGAAGCAGCCTAACCACTTAATGCAGGCCCTTAACAGAGGGGCAAAAAATTCATGGATTAAGAATTGACAGGGACAGAAAACAAGCTAGATGAACTAATGGGGCATTTAACAGAACAAAATTTACCTCTGTGTCTTCTAACAGCAAACTAGGACTGATCCTGAAAAAGTAATAAATTAATTCATGACAGACAGGACCAATGAAAAAACTGTGAGAAATGCCAGATAGTTTTAAAGTTAGCTGAGAGTGCAGAAGAAACCCAGTATTGATGGATAAATCCAAGAAAATATATATTAGAAGGAATACTTTGAACCAATCAAACATGTTACTGGTGTCTAAGTTAAATGTAACCACTCTAGGACACTTCGGCATCAGTTTGAAGGGGGGCATGGGAAGAAGCATGTAATAAAAGGCAACATATTTCCAGCACAGACTGCAATAGGATTTGTTTAAAGCAGATTATATTTTTGGATGCACCAGGCATGGGACAGTAAGATCATACAGTTCCACTGAGAACAGTGTGTTCAGTTTTGCAATAGCTGTGTATCTCCAGAAAAATTAACAGCAGTAAAAGTAGTTCAGAGATCAGTGATGGGATTAGCAGAAATGTGGAAAAACTTCCACTAAAAGCAACACGGAATGGATTGAAATTTTTTGTGTAAATAAAAGAGAGGCATGATAAAAAGACTATAAAGTAATCATAAAGATTATTGTGAAGTTATAAAGACTATGTAAAAGATCATAAAACAAGCAAGAACATGTGATCTTTTTCATTCTATTACCAGATGAATAAAAACAAACAAAACTTAATAAATTAATGACAGAAAATTTTAAAAGTCAAAAACCATATTTGTATGCAGGTTAAATTAACCTGTGGAACTCCTTCCCACTGCATGTAACTGAGACAGAAGTTCACTTTATAAACTGATTTGACGTTTGTATACCTATAAGACTACCCAAAGACAACTTTGGGTGAAAAAAATATATACCTGAATTCGTATGATGTTAAACCATTGCAAAGTCCAGAGCACATAGGAAAAGAACAAGAATTTTCCTGTATAAGCAACATTATTCTATATTTGCCCATGAAACCTTTTTTTTTTTTTTTTTTTGTCTGCTTTGCTCTGAGAAGCAATTGTTGTTAGGCAGTCTGTAGAGTCTGTAGCAAAGAGATTAGATAAGGTGGACTAATGGTATAATTTGCTGTGATAGGGCAATGATTGCATACTTGGCCTATTAATGTGTTGTTGCTTTTAAAATAACATTCTCTTCTGTTATGGACAGCCACTGCAAGAAATGTACTTAACTAACTTTATTTGCAATGGAGTATTTTTCATTAGGACAGGTTGGAAAGATATCTCATGATTAAGTGACTCAGAAAGAGCTCCAAAGAAGATTAACACCCAGACCAAATCCTGATAATTTCAGCCCTAAAAGTGTGTATAGGAAAATTATAAGTAACTGGGAAAAGGAAATTAGAAGAAAAATGGAAATCCAACCTTTACTACAGCAGACGCTAACATACATAGACCTTTGTACAGCGTTATAGAAGATGACAGTAGCAGTCTGGGCTATGTAGGGACACACAGAGTTTTAAATTCTGTTTATGCTTCTGGGAAGTGCACACTTTTATAAGCACACACACTTGCCCTTCTGTTACCATCCACTGCACCCCTCATGCAATCAACCCAGCCTCAAACAACTGCGACTTCCTTCCTAACACTACTGTTGGATGGATAACTGTCTCTCCGAGCTCTTGTGAGCATGAACAACTTCAGACTCCATCTCTAACTCTTCCCAATACTCAAATTCATCCTTCCAACTATAGACACTCTAGTTAAAGTACACATAAAAATAAATATATGCAGACCGAAAGATAGACATATGTGAAGAACTTGTTATGCTTAATTATATTTCTGTATGGTCCATTTAGACTTTCATATGCTCTATGGCCAACCTCTCACACACCTCTGCTTGGTTAGAGACACACTGGTTTTTTTTCCCAAATCCATGCTCTGTTTCCCAGTCCAGATAGTATTGACCTTACCTTCTAAACCTATTAGGGCAAACAACTACTAGAAGTAAAGGAGAGACATTTGCTTAGTTCCTGTGGTGGACACATGAGGCTTAAAACCTTTGTATCTGGAGAGCACAAAAGCTGAGTGAACTGGGATACAGACTCTCTGCAGTATGAGATTTCAGAGTCTCCTTTTATTGATTACCAGCTCAACTCTTCCTTATCATAAAAATTATTACTTGCACAGAACTCTTCAAAACCAGCTCTTGTACTTTGTGTGCCCCAAAATGCTTTGGGTAAACCACATCATCTGTTTGATGATTTTGAGGTAGCTGAGGCCACAGAATTCAAGCTGCTCAGTGAAAAACTCATGAAATGAAAGAAAATAAATACCCTAGCAAGGTATATCAAGACTTCTTGGATCCAGGTCCTACATGTAATATATTGAGTCAGAGATGATCCCACAAACCCATTTTTGTTTTTCAAGAATAAAAAAAAGAAGACAATCTAAAAAGGCAAACAACCCCCCTTCAAAGTGACTACAGAGTGTGTGAGAAAGGATTCACTCTTTCTTAAAAATACCTGTAAGCAGTCCTAATGACTAGCTACAAAGATTTTCATTCCTTGAGTTCAATAAGGCACAGGAATTCGAGTGTCGCGAAGATATTGCTGAAGCCTGACACACTACAAAACACACCAGTGGAGGCAGGAACAGAGAGACAGAGCACATTGACAGCATATCCAATTCATCGTGACCTATAAGACTACCTTAGTAAATCAAAAAGTGACAAAGGATATCCACAGCCTAGGTACAACACCTATTACTGAGATGCCTCTGCAACAGGGTTAGACCCAGGCGACTAACAATACAGCAGTGCTTTAAAATCTGCCCAAACTCTAGGTCAGAAATTTGGTAAAATTAGTCCTAAACTATTTTCTGTGGCCTGTGATCTTTGTCATCTGAGAGCTGACTTCAGAAGATCCTGTTCTGACATATCCCAGCAGGATTCCAGCTTCCTCCTGGGTCAAGATTTTGAGTCACAGAAGTTCCTGAACAAATAAGGACATAAGGTTTTCAGAAACACTTGCAGTTTGGACTCATTTTTTTTCCACAAGCTTTATTCTTCCTAATTTCCAGTCATTCATTAGCTGCTTACATATCTGCAAATGCCAAAGGGTATTTCCAAAATAGTAACATCTAGATATTAAAGCTGTCTCATTTCAGTAGTAAAGCAAGCTTTTTTCCATGCTCTCATCACTAGCACACAAAGAACAAGAATACCAATATCCTCCTTAGACTTTGTTTCATTATTCAAGTTGTAAAAATATCAAGTTTCTGGTCATTCACAAAGTGTTTATTCAATTAGAGAATGTTAGTATTTTTTTCCTCAATCTACTTCCCATAGAGCAAGTTTTCGTCTAGGTTACGTAGAAAATAGGAACATTGTTGTCTGAATGGTATGAAGCTATGTCAGGGGAAGTTCAGCTTGGACAGTAGGAAAAGGTTCTTTACTGAGAGAGTGGTTGGAACAAGTTTTTCAGGGGAGTGGTCACAGCACCAATCCTGTCGGAGTTCAAGGAGCATCTGGATGACACTCTTAGTCATAGAGTTTAGTTTTAAGTAGTCTTGTGAGGAGCAGGAAGTTTGACTCAATAATCCTTATGAGTTCCTTCCAACGCCAGGAACGGACTCATATGATTCTGTGAATAAGAAGTGCCCTTCCTTCTCCTTTACCTTTTGGACCAAGAGTTTTGAATTTAGGATAAGGATAATATCAATCATAGCTATTATGATACTTGAGCCACCTGCAAGATTTTAGGATTTTCCATGGAAAACATCTTCCTTTTTAATAAAGTTGTTTGGAGGCAACTGACATCCCCCACCCAAGAACTGCTATAGGTCCAAACACAAGCTTAGGATGCCAATGCAAAAATTCCATATGTGCTAAACAACTTTAAAATGAAGAGATATAGACCTTTGGAATTGCCTGATAAAGTTCTGGAAAGAAGTTTCCACTGTTAGATTTTGTTTTAAAAGGGTCATCTTGAACTTCCTCTAAGAGTAATCTAGTTCTCTGTTAAAGGTTGGGGTACAAACTATCCCAGAACAGTAGATTTTGTGCTGTCTTTATTGGTAAAGGTGGCTCTATGGTTCTTTTCTCCAGGAGCAGTGCAGGGAAGTAATGCATGTTCTTTATTTTTGAGAAAGTTTACAAGGGAGAACAGGGACTACAAATAAATAGCTTCTTTGGGCATAACGCTGAATACTGTCCCTATATGCTAGGCTTCCTGCACAAATGCAGCAATAAACCAGTATTTATACAGTCACGTATTTTACACGTGTGAATCACGTGAACAGCATGGTTTGATTAATACTCTAGGATAAGAACTTTCAATAGAAAAAAATCACCGTTTTTGTTGGGCAACCCTGGTGGTCAAGCATCCACTCTTGGAACGAGACTAGTATGTTACCATTCACAGCTGCCATTAGCAATACGTTTCCTATTCATGCACATAACCAAGGAGTATTGTTCATGTTCCTTGTATATGACAAACCCATTTTTTTCTGTTATTGTAACTGCTACTGCAGTAGGATGCCCAAGGCATGGGAATCTGCACACTTCATCATTCAAGGACTACCTTTGCTCAATTTTTGTTTTCTTCAATACCCCCTGCCTTTAAAAGCTAAGGATTATTTTAATGCCTTCCTTCCCACAGGGAGAGTAGAACATACAGTTTCCCTGAGGCTATGGTGCACAATATGCTGTGTATCTGTCTGCTGCAGTACTGAAGGGTTGGCACCTTCTACTGCAGACCAAGGGGGTAATTTCTATGACATCCTCCTTCATGGCTGTCCACACAGCAAAGGTCTTGAAGTTCTTAGCAAAGCTTCGCTTTTTTTATGTATCAGCATGAGGTTGTACGATCATCAGTCTGCACTACCTGCCTGTATTAAGTACACCAGGCTAATAGGCAGACCATCAAGATTAAAAAATATTACAAGCTACCACTTGTAATTTATGTTTCATCAACATAAAGCCCCTACTCACATTTAATTTAATTAATACCTATTTCCTGTTGTACTGTATTATATTTTGCCCACAAACATACACACAGAAGTTTATCCTAGAAAATATGTCTCCTGCATTGTGCATAATTCTTGCTGAAATCAACAGAAATTGCATTACTTAATACTTCACACCAGCATCTTCACTATCCTTTCTTATCCTTTTCTGCTCCAGTAGTACCCCAAAGGAGGAAAAAAGAAGAAATGCAGAAAATAATTTGTCTGTCTAGCAATATAGACATATATAGAGCCAATACGGTCTCAAGAGCTGTGCATTAAACAGGTCAAATCTCAGCCCTGTACATATGAAGTCTGTAGGGTTTTATTCCCATTAACTCATCTATAAAATCACAATTTAGCATTTTGTGTGGGTGGACCAACAAATGCACAGACCAAGGGAAAGTTTCTTCTAAATAACTTAGCAAAAACAATAGAAAAGCTGAATTACATGTATCTGTGTCAAAATATAACTACTTTCCTGTCATGTGTCAGTCTTTTTTTTTTTTTTT
>WEKY01023197.1:53881-61381 GCA_013390045.1 Picathartes gymnocephalus
GCTCATTCTTAAATATGTGGAAGAGAGCATAGAGAAAAGTCTCACCTGGGAGAGTCTGGCAAACTAATTACAATTTTAGAAAAGACACCTGTAGTGAGTTGCATAAGATCAGCTAAAATCTCCTCAGGGTAACAAGAAAATCTATGTTGCAAGGCTGGGAGGGAGTGGCTGCTAAATCCATAGCTGTAATCTATTAATGCACACATACATGTGCACTCACATTGACATAATACTCTCACATACACGATACACTGCATCTCTGCTTTGAATCTCAGCCAGAAATAATTACATATTTCTCTTAATGTCAGAATGAAAGAACTCCAGGCACAAAAAATAGCTGTTATACAGCCATTTTGTGTGTTGAGCATACTGAATAAATGAGGCTGATCCTCGTTCCGCTGCTCTGGCTCTCCTTGCTCACTTTCCCTGCTCTGCAAGAGGACCTACTCGCTTGGGCTCCGCTGGGCAGGCTGCACACTGCAAGTAGTCTGGTACAGCCCCCTTTCCAAGAGCAGCCTCACACACCCTTACCCAGGACAGCACACAGGCTGGGATTCTGGACAGCATTTCAATGGAAGAACATGAGGATTCTTTAAACTATGATTTGAAAACACCTCCCTGTTTCAGCAGTGTACCATAAGCTGAATAAAAAATACTATATTTTTTAACAAGGACCATTATGTAAGACAATCTGAGAGCCAGACATCTGAATCTCAAATTAAATGTACGTAAAATATAATGTGAAAATGTTTTCTCTACTGTTTTATTTTAAATTTATCATAAAAAAGGATAGTTTTGAAAGTGCTATTTTACCAGCCAACAATTTTCTTTTTGTTAGTTTGGGGTTTTTTTGGTTTTTTTTTTAATAAATGTTCTTGTCTACACTATACAAGTACATACAGTAGGCACATACATTATTTATAGCTATGACTACACAATGTATGTATAGCTGTGACTAGACAGTGTGTTCTTTGAACACTGGTTTCTCTTTATACATCTAAGCACAACAGCATAACCTGAATTACAGTAACTAAAACTTGCAGTGGAAATTAAATTTCATAAAACATTTAAAACCTTAAGTGAACATAAATCCCAAAGGACTATAAAAATTGAAATACTTTCTAACCTCTGTATGAGGCTTGTGTTGAGGAACAAATTAGAATAACTTTTGTTTATCACTGAAAACAGTTTTCTTCTAAACAAACAAAAAGAATAACATCAAGCAAAGCTTGGTTTGGCTCCTCAGGTGTGCGGACATATTCCAATTTCCTTTCCACAATGATTTTTATGCAAATCAATGCTGCACAATCTCCTGACCTCTTTTACCATCATACTGGGACAATGACAGTTAAATAATTGGATTGGCATACATGTAGGATATTTGATTTTATATTAAAAAGTTAGTGCAGGACAATAGAAATGAAAAGAATGTGACTTTCTGTTAATTCCAGGCTGATCAAGTACCAATATTTCATGCCAAACAGAGTAAAGCATACAAAGTGGTTTGGGCTGTTAGTCCATTCGTCCCCATGTGCATATACTTCACACCTCCCCTCAATTGTTAATTCCTAACAACGATGCTTTCATCCAGAACAAGGATAATGAGAAAAAACCAAGCAGTGTTCCCTGGGGAACTGTTACACTAAAAGTTACCTAAGGACTAAATCCCACTTGTGCCTCCTGCACGTGATAAAGATGAGCAAAGCATTCAATGTTCCTGGCTGATTTAAAATCCAAATATGCAAACAGCATTATGGAATCCAGACAGACTATTCTGCTTCGCTGATGGCAGATGCAGAAATAAAGCTTGTCTGATAAAGCTTTTGACTTTGAACCAGCAGAGAAGTGGACACCTTGCTTTAAAGAGCAATGCAGAGCTGCAGCTGAAGAGCAGGTGCTGCATGGTATTTGCCTTTCCTGCAGAGGATGCTAGCTAGCAGGACCAAGCAGCTGACCATGAAAATTCTTGGCCCTAAGTGGCCCAAGAACAGATTATAAATCCATCCTATAAAACATAGCAAAAGCCCTGTTTGTTCTTCCACCCTTTCAATATGTGATGTTATACATTTGTGATTATCTCATTTTATTGGGCTCTTTAGAAAGCCGTTTATGATCATTTGTGAACAAAACAAAGGCTCACTGTAAACTCTCTTTTAAATAAGTTGGAAGGTCAATCTGAAACAAAGGGCACCACTTTCATAACTGCTTACATGCAAACTATGCTTGTGTGTGTACTATTACAATGCATTTCAGCAAAGGGATGGAGTCCTAGCTAATTACAAAGCTAACATATAATAGTATTGCATTAGCAGCCCAAGAAATTCCTGTTGAATTGCATACATCTGAAAATAGAAAGACATGCTTGTGCTGAAACTTAATTATCTTGGCTAAAACTGTGAAGGCTTGATTCTCAGAAGACATAAACACAAAGCTCTGCTTTACACTCCCAAGGATCTAATTCTTTGTTTATTCAGACAACCTCCATCAGATAAAACTTACCATTTGGACTGACTAATTTGCCTTCTTATTTATAGTATCTACAGCTAAGTAACACAATTACTGTTTGGTTTGTGAGTAAGGAAAAGAATACTTCTGATCTACAAATACAAGGTCTGAAAGAGACAATCAGCACGCTCTGCCAGGTTAAAAAAGTTAATGCTGTTGCATTCCACCCTAGGCAAAGAAGACAAGCCTTTTCCAAGGAGAGGTCTGGCTGAAATGCTTTTTTATGGGTTCAAAGTAAAACATTATGGTAAAAAAATGAACACAGCTTTGTTTGTTTCTTCAGTCATCGTTAGCAATAGACATAAGGGTATTCTGGTTTTGAGCCCATATGGAAAGACCATCAACACTTTCTGCTTCTGGGTCCTTTGCCAAAATACCATATCCCACATGCCTTTTACCTTAAAACATAAAAGAAAAGGTGTTGTTCTGGTCAAATAAAGAAATAATTTTTACTAGCATACGTCTAATGTTAAAGCTGCCTAAATCCTGCCAAAGACATTACAACACCATCTGCAAAACAGATTTTCATTAAATTGATCAGTTTAAAGTTAAGCAGCTAGGCAGATGATGCTTTTGAGCTAACCTTTAACCTTTAACCTTCTTCAACTGAAATCAGGTCACTCCTTTTGGGTAATATCTTTGCCACTTGAGAACATGGGAGGTAAAGTGATCTACCAAAATTTAAAAATCATAGCATTAACAGTGTTGTGAATCAATATTTTGTCAATAAAAGGAAAACCAAGGTAGTTCTCGCACAGCTGAGTATTAGTCTGCTAACTGCTGCCTGTCACTTTCCCTGAGCTCCTAAATAGTTGCATACACAATGTAAACTGCAGTAAATGTACAATAAAAAGCAATGACTATTGAAGGTATTATCAGCTAATCAAATACTATTTTTGATAAACTAACTTCAAATGTTTATTTGTCATTAGAAATTGATCATGTCATTCAGTTACTTGGTTAAGTAAATTTTACTTTCAGCCATTCCAGTTTACTTTTAAAAAGGCTATCCTGTACTTATTTATTTATTAATAAAAGTATTTGGAAACTATTTTATGAGCACAGGACATGATATATGCGGTTCCCTGAATCAAAAGCTCTTTGACTAAGCTACAAAATGGCTGCCTTAAGAGCAGTTCCAGCTGTATGTATTTTACATCCACAGAGGCAGATCACCGTCCTGCCTCAGCTTCCCAAATGTGCAGAAGCTGAATGCTTCCTCCTGCAGAATGGAAATGCACTCTGTTGCTATAGAAGCTTTCTCTGTTTACTTGTGGAGTCCCTGAATGCTTCTTGATGGATGCTGCCAAGAACTAGCAACTCTTCTGTGGTTTAATTTGCTAATATTGAGGTCCACAATTCCAAAAGTAAGTCTTTCGGAAATTCATTTAGGCCAAACTGAGTTCATTCAGGGTAAGGCCGTCTTTGTTCTGGTTCTTAGCAGCCACACTACCAAACCATTTGAATACTGCACTTCTGTAAGGAACAGCCAGGCCATTTCTTCTTTAAATAACTTAGAAAACAGCTAAAGGTTCCACTTTGCCACATTTAGAATCTAACTCTAAAAGTGATGTTTCCGTACTGCCTAAAATTATACAGCTTCAGAAGAGAAGCTCTGATGTTCATGGTTGCTTTAAAAGCTACGACTATGAAAAGACATCCTTTTATTCTATCAATAGTTAAGCACAGGGAGAAAAATCAAGCTGTTACAGCAACATTTATAAAAAGAAAAATCACAAAACAATAACATTTAAATAAATATAAATGACTAAAGAAAACTTTAAGGTACTTGACAGAGCAAAGGAACAAAGTCACAAATTCTTTTTCTGTGCTTTCAGATGGTTTTAGTATTAAACTTTTTATTGCCAAACCATATTCACACCACCTTAATTTTAAAAGAGTTAAGAGGAGCTGCTTGAATATAAACACAATTCATGAATATTCGATATCACTCCCAAGGCATATATCTATTATTCATAGAAATTAATGTTCTTTTTTTCCTTAGGTGCTCTAAAAGTTTATCTGATGTAACAAGAGAAAAAAAAGTTTACAACTTTCTTGGTGTCAACAGTGTCACCAAGACCTGGCAAAACTATCAAGTCTGCTAGCAGATAACAGATTTTCAAAACTGCATTTATTTCCACCTTGAGGCCTCAATGTACACTTACAAGTAAGAGTAAAGTTTTCTGGGTGATGTACAGAGGCATTACATTCAGTTATAGAACACACACATCTAGAACATTTTGGTCATTTGGGACAAATTGTAGTACTTCATGCCAACCCCAAATCCTAAAAAATAACACTAATACTCCAACTTATATTTTAAATGTGACATCACTCTCCTTCATATTAACCTTAAAATGAAATTATATAAAAATAGTGTATATGCTATCTGCTTTTTTTTTTAGAGTCACTAAATCTAGTGGGGTTCAAATTTCCAAGATTCTCTAAGAAGTCATGAGGGACAGAAACTTTTAAAAAAGGTGAGATACTCACTAGCAATCCTAGGGACAAGACCTTTAAAAATACATGCATCAGGAGAGTTGGAACCCTATGGTTAACCCCTGGTTAGCAGCCAGACACTGTCAATTGTCCCACTTAGGCCATGAAGCCTAGAGGGTATCTGCGAGTTTATGGATTCCATTTCCACTGGGATGTCCTTAACTGATTCAAAGATCCCAGGGCTAGTGAAGGTCCCTTGCTGTGCATGATATCTGCACTATGAACTGCTCCATCCAACAAAACAGAATCTGGCAAAGAAGCAGATTCAGCAGCAGGACATTTTTAGTGATGAGGGCCAAGAGCTAATACTCTCTCCCTTAGCATCCCACATCAAATACTTTGTAGGACATGCTGGAAACCCTAACATATTTGATGAAGGTTTCTCTAGGGATCAGATGGAGTGAGTGAAGAGCAAGTACTCTTTTGAGTAGGTAGTTTGTGTACCTTGTGACTATAGTTTTTTTTTTTTAAAAATAAGCAGCTGGCATCTTATTTTCAACAGTTGCGGTGAAGCCATCTGAGAAAAGCCTTCTGCCCTCCCTTCCCCTACTCTATCATTCCTATCTGTGGCACCGTTTGCAGTAGCATTTCTTTGAATGGTGGCATCATAACTGAAGTAACTGAAATAATGCACCTTAACACTCCAAAAAACAGATGGGGACCAAAAATGTTTTGTTTTGGTTTGGTTTGGTTTTTTTTAAGACCCCTGACTTAGACTGTGGCTGCACAGTGTAAATGGAGGGAGCAAGAATGGCTTCATAGATGACAGGGAACAGGAACCTCTAAAGGGAGTTTTCTTGCTGAGGCAGGCTAACTGTGTCGCTAGGCTTTTCCATAACAGGATTTTGGATCTTAAAAAAAAAAATCAGCCAAAAAAGAACACGCTCTAGAATTAAGGTAAAATGCAATTTAAATAAAATACATTATTGAATTAGCAAAGCAGCCAGCACTGTGGGACAGTACAATAGACCAAAACTTCTGTTACTGCCATTTTTGCTCACAGCAGATACACCAAGGTTACAACTATCAGGTTATAAAATGAAAATGTGTGTTACTGCCTGTGAGGCATGTGTTAGCTCAGATCAACCATTTGAACATGGCTGAATACCAGAAAAATGTTATTTCTTGCTTAAACTAGAGGTCTGCTGAGACTTTTCCATATTTGTTCTGTATGTACAGGTTTTCAATATGATTAGAAAACCAGCGTAGTTGCTGTAATCAGCAGATGACTCCTGATAGTTTAGTTATCACAGATTTCTAGTATAAATCAATAGATAACACTTGCAAAATGGATTTTCTAATCATATTTAGAGCTTGTTACAGTGACTAATGGTTTGCAATATTTCCTGAATTTTTATATCCCCTAGACAAAAGAAGTTTTTAATAAGTTACAAAGTTATTCATCTTGGAATTGAATGTGTTATATTTTGTACATGAACCAAGACAATCAAGCCAATCCAGTAAACACACTGCAGAAAATAAGTTATCCTATAATTAGGGTTTGGAAAAAGTCATGACAAGTTGTGTAATAAATGGTATTCATCACTCCCACATATTCATTATATCCACATAGTTTTTTCCAGTAAAGATAAAAATATAGTTACCATTCTACTAACGTATTTATCTACACCACACCCTTTCATGTTCGTGAAAAATCATTACTGGTTTGGAAAAGAAGGGCAGACAAAAGGATGACAGTGCTTACTTTTGAACATCCTTTGTAATAATGTGGCATATTCCATGCGCTTACTGAAAATACCAATGTAAAATTACTTGGCTGTGATACATTATGGTTGCAAACAGATACATATGCCAGAAAGTGATCTCCTTCCCAAAGCACAGTATGGAAAAATCACCGTTTTCCATAATCTCTGTCAAGCTTCTGATCAAAATGTAATGGACAAAGTCTGAACTGTTTATGAGAGATGTAATGACCTCTAGTCATTTATTACGGGAGAACTTTTTAAAAAACCCAACTTACGGATCTGGTGTTCGCAGAAAGTGCATCCTAAATGACCCCCAGGTGACTCAACAGGACTCACCTGGAGCGCTCCTCCCTGACTAACCTGCAGTTTTTGTTTGACTATATGCATGTTCAATAGACATCTACACTACAAATTAATCAAAGCCCTGGTTGATGAGCACTGAAAGGGTTAATTTCCCAGCCTACTTAGTGCTGGCTGGAGTTGCTGTCACAGACTTACCTTGTAGAGTTTCAGGGCTGCCTCATGCCTGTGATTGGTAGTATGTAAGCGCAATTTATCCACGCTGTTGGTGTAATAGTCACAGGCGTTGCATTTCAGGTGAACTGGGTTGCCAATGGCAATACACTTCAGCCTCCACTCATTAGTTTTGCCGCCTTCTTTAATGTGAGCCACCAGTTGATATTTCTGCATATGTTTGTCAGTCTTGCAGTGGAGCTGGAAGTTTGCTTTGAGCTGAGTGTTGTAGTTACAGAGCTTGCACTGGTAGATGTCTCCAATTACAGCCCTC
>WEKY01023197.1:66381-69449 GCA_013390045.1 Picathartes gymnocephalus
TTCAACCACTGTAATAGAAGCCTGATTACAGCCTAAGCTACCCCGAGTCCTTGCAGATCTCTCAGTTTGCAGAATGATGGCACTGTACACAACAGCTGAGTACTCTGAAACTTTAGTGTTTATTTTCAGCCTATGATATAGACTCTGCCTTGTTTTTATGCAGGAGGTAAGCAATCTTCGTTCCCGTCATAAGTCACCACGATAGATCTCATTAATTTTAGACTAAAGCAGTAACCAATTTATCAGCTAAGTTTTCAATTAAGTACAAAAGTTTGATTACATCCTGAAAATTATTGTTTTAGATATCTGAAGCATTAATGTTTTCTACATCTTCTCATTTACAAGAAAAGGAAATCTAATTTAAAAATTTTGCGTAGCTGGACAATGTAAGTTTATATACGTAATAGACAGGTGCTCTATCCCTGCATAAAATCATTCAGTGTGATTTTGGGATTGAAAAAAAAAAAACCTTCCCTAGAAAGGCTTCAGTGAAGGTCACCGAGATACTAAGTATGAAGGATAGCTGCCTAATTTTTTTTAAGTGTAATCAAGTCTAATCTTGTCAGCTACATCAGAGAGAGGAAGTGATCAGTTTAAGATACATCAGAAGATTTGCATAGAATGAAAATGAATCAAAATTAGTTTTGGTATCTGAGATGGCTAAAATGACAGCCTAATTGCTCCTGAATCAAACGTCACAAAGCTTGGTGTGTAATTTTAATCACTGATGAGAACCAGGTTAAGTTTGCTCATGGCACACATGCAATTTAAAAACATTTTGAGATAATCTGATCACAGTGAGCATGAAAACTTAATAATTCTCTAATTAGTCCAGAGACAAGCATGTTTACCTTCCCATTTGGCAAATCTGCACAAACAGTGTATGCATCCTGAAGAAAGCCTACACATCTAACACATTGTCCTCCCAAGGCCTTATCTACAGATAAAAAGCTGCACAATGAGAGTTGCACCAGAAAGCAACTCCCAGCCCCTTCCATCTGTAGAGAACTGGTATAAATGTCTTCACACCGATATCTCTCAACTCTGACACAAAAGGATAAACAGTGCTGGTACAAAGTATTTTTACATGTATCCACTCAGCAACTGCGCTGGTGAGGCTGTTTCAGTCACATGTAAACACACATGCAAGAACGAGGACACACACACAGCTGGCACACAACATGTGTACAAGAAGTCTTTTGGGCATTGCACAGAAAAAGAGGCAGTAGTACTTCTGTTTTGTTTCCCTGCAATGATACAGGGACGTATGTGCAGTAACTCTGTCCTACCCAGTACCATGAAAGGATCAATCAGGGTGAAACCTCTTTAGTAGGTAAAACTAACTGATAAAAAGGAGTTAATACAGCAAATGGAACCAGATGCAATTCCCGAAAAATATTCTAGCCCTATCTGGGGCTTTCCATTTAACCTTTCCTGCTTGAAGCAGGCATTACCCATACTGCAGCATATTATGGTATCCCACAGCACCACAGTGTCCAGCACACACACAGAAACAGTTGCCAGTTACAGTCGTGGGCATGCACACTATACTGGGGCCAGATGGCATTTATGAGCAGTAAGTAATTTTAGGCAGATACAAAATGGGTTCTGCAGCATAGCATCTCACCCTTCCCCTTCTTCTCACAGACCTGTGCTGAACAGTCGTGCTGTTGCAATTTTCTCTGAAAAGATTTAGCAGAAGTAAACTATATTTTTAAACCTTCCACCACATAGTCAAAGTGAAAAACAAAATCAGCACAGTAACAAGTGCCATAACATCTTTTCTGTTACTTAATCAACATTTTTAAATAGGCTGCACTTTTATAGTTGTCCCCTTATATAACTTCAGTATTAATCAGTACTAAACAATGACATCAACCCTCTGATCACAATTGTATAAACAAGAGTATATTTCATTCCAATTAAAACAAATACTAAATCTTTGAACTGACGAGCAGCACAGAGAGAAACCGTAATGTATATTTCCACACTTGAGCTGTTTACAGTCTTTGTGGCCATGTTTGCTATCAGATAGGGTAGATGAAATCATTATTGCTTGATGAGGAATTAAAAATTACTGGTATAACATACTGATCGTACATAACATATGATGGAACATGCATCCATTAGAGGCTACGGCACCTTCAATACTGAAAAATAAAAAAAAAAATTTCCTAACCAGGGACCTTCTGTGAGAGTTACAACAAAGTTTCACAAAGTCATAGATAAAAAAATTTACAAGGACTGCCTCAGAACAAACATTTTTCCACAAAGTCTCTAAAACAGATTTCAATCCTCTTTACGAAAGCAATCACAATGCAAACCATACAGTATTTTAAAAAAAGAAAAAAAAACCAAGGATATATATTAAGCACGTATCTGTACAGCCTTAAGACATCAAGAAAAAAATCAAATCTCTGCCAGTGCTATCAGCTGAGTTCACAGAAATACATACCTGACGCTCTGCTTAGTATTTAAAGTTCTCTCAGTAATTCACAAGGCCACCAACTTTCATCATATAAATCCTTTTCTTGGAACTAATGGCCAGTATACAGAAAACCTTAAATTGCTAACCTCTGCTTTCCTCCTGGAGGAACTGTGCTCTAAACTCTGCTCAGCTAAATTACAAAAACCCACCTACAGCCAGATTTGCTAATGAAAAGGGGGTGCTTTCTGAACAATAGGAGAATTCCTCTGCATTTTAAATGCAGAGTTCCCATTAGAACAAAGAATCACAAATGCCAGTTTTACCTCTGTTTTTTAATTGAGATTGTCCCAGCCCTCTTCTACGGTCCAGTGAGACAGTGTTTGTGAAATGATTAAAAAGAACGTGATCTGATCAAGAGGACGGAATAATGGGAAAGGAATGCTAGGTTAGCCACAGTGCTAAGTGCTGGGAAAGAAGACCAAGAGGCTTCTTAGCCTATTGTTTTTATTCCCATCTGCTTTTTAGCCATCTCATAACAGTTTTGATTCTTTATTTACTCTGGTAAAAATGGGTTAAAAGTTGCACACTTGCCTCTGAATTTGGTAACAAGTTAAAGAAATCTTTCACCAAAAAAAAAAAA
>WEKY01023197.1:69514-86717 GCA_013390045.1 Picathartes gymnocephalus
AGAAAATAAATAAAAATCCCTGAATTATATCAAGTTTCCAAAAGGTCATCACTGTCTCTGCTGTGGCCTTTTCCCCATACCAAATCCTCTATCAATATGTCATAGTGAGTTAGGCAAAGACAAAAGAGAGGCTCAGTGTGAAAACTGCACATATATCTAATCCTGACAAAGCAATGAATAGGCCTTCACAAGTATAATTATACTTGTTTATTTGTTGCCACGTACAGAGGACTGATGAAAAAATCCATCAAAGTGGTATTATGCAGACACCAAGAGCTTCTTTTCTTTGGTTGCTAAAGCCACATTGAGGCTTAAATTCCTTATTGTTAAATTCAGAAGAAAGAAGAAAAAAAAAAAGATTTTGGTTGGACTTTTTTGCATCAATTGCTGACAGATCCTTTGTGTATAGTGCTGTATTATTAGATGCATTAGATTAGCTAGAAACTTGCTCACACTGCTTCTCGTTTTAGGCCATGCTGCAATCCATAATTATAAACTACTGTACACAGTACCTTTTTACAGGGTGTGGTAGGCACTTAGGTGACCACGAGTTGAACAGATTTTAAATTGCCCATTTTCCCACAATCACTTGTTTGAAATATCCAAATACAGGTAAGCTATCTGTCCTATAATTACTATGGATATATTCTTTTCCTGAAGCTTAAAGCTGCCAGGAAAGAGAAGGTGGGTCAGTGTAATGCAGAGGTGTCTTTCATTTCAGCCTGTTTGGTGCAAAAGATACACAGCAGTTTATCTTCCTGTACAGAAAGCCATCTAGACATTTATCAGAAACTTGGGCCCAGTGTAGTAGTGAAAAACAAACACACCAGTCTCTTTCTCCCCAAGCAAACAAAAAAACATTCTAAGAAACAATAGGTTGAAACAAATGAAAGTGTTAGAGTGGTTGACGATATGAACAAAAATATTTTTCAGACTGAACTATTACGTAGCCATTAAACTCTAATAGATCTTATATCGAATAACTTAACAACAGCACATTTTGGGTGGAAGAGGAAAAAAGAGCCAAATAAGCTTTTTCTTATGGGATAGAAACGTATCAAAGTAAAAGCAATCTGCATAGTTAATGTCTGTGAGCTTTCCAATTTAAAACAGAAAAGCTGTAATTTTTCTTTGCTGGCAATCTGGAAACACTCTGGAGTTAATTACAGCTGATTCGAAGTGAACCACACAAACAAAGACCAGTCTATGTCCAGACAATTATACTGCATTAACCAGCTTAGAGCTTCCTGCTGATGTTTCAGGGCTCTTCTATTACACCCTTCTACCTTCCCAGCACGATAGAAAATGCTTCTGCAAGAAGGAATTAATGAAGAGAACTGCAAAAGAATGTGTGACGACCTCTCCTGACACGGCAAAAACTTTCCGCCCATGTCACGACAAAGGGGAGAAGGTAATTAAGTTTGAATAGAGGGATGTAACAAAATATATTATGCATCTAAAACAGTACACTGAAAGGACAAGAGGGGGGATGGAAAAGTTTGCAAAAGACAAACTTGAGTGTACTGTTCAACTCGATTATTTTCTCTCGTGTTCCTCTTATCCACAAAGGCTAATACCGAACATCATTCCAGCTGATTTTTAAACTCCTACAATGAAATCTCCGGAGGCTGATCAGCTCTCCTTCACTGTCAGGATAGGATTTGCCTCTTTGTTTTCTATCCTAAGGAGCAACGGGAAAGTGTACACAATGGCCATAACGCTATTATAGGCTTTGGAATTTTTAATTTAATTGTAATGGTGAAGAACTGTTGCATTACTCTCCTGTCTTCTTTCCACAGCTTTAATGAAACCACTGCAGCTGTTCTCCTTTTAAAAGCAAGATCAGCAATCCTAGCTTGACAAAGCTACTGTGCAATATGTTTCTTTTCTTGTTGTTTGGTTTTGTTCTTTTAGGAAAAGGTTGTAATCATTATGCAAGATAGGCCTATGTATTAGGCTACTTCTGCAAACAAATTTGGCTTCTTTTTTTGTCCAGCCACCCTAGTTTGCATGTATTTGTTCTAACTGAATATTAAGAGCTTACATTGGTGTGAGACAAGAACATGAACTGTAATTATCCTTCTAATTCTCGTTTTCATACCATATTTTTACTACTCCACCTGACACAGGTTCTGTAGTGATTACTTCATTAGTGATGACGAATGGCCTAATCAGGTAACGTATTGCTAGAAAACTCTTGTTTGGCAATACTAGGAGAAAGTACCAACTTTTTGCCTTTCTTTCTTTATGGAGAAAGGTGCATCTGAATGATAGTGACCCAGTGAACGTTAGAGCATTAATCACCTCCCTTTGTCTCATCTATGCAAAGTAGGATTAGAGTTAAAATGATGACTGCTTAATCCCTTTGATTTTCTTTTACTAAATAAATATTAATCTACAAATCAATCAGATCCTGTATTATAACACACACAATATACATTACGAAAGGTTATGTAAATTACACTCAATTTTACAAGCATGCCATTAATGGAAAGAGCCCCCATGCTTTCCCTTTTCACTTCCCAAACCCCTGTTAAATTTGGAAGTTCAAGTTAATAATCCCACTAAATATAAAGCTTAGCTATTGAATCCATATTCCTTTTTCCTTTAAAGAACTTCACTGCATCAATCATTTTAGGAATTAATAAATCATATTTACTGTGTTTATTCATATGTCAATACTCCCAATCTGTAAAGCTTTCACCATTTAATCTCTTTAACTCTGACCAAAGTTAGTTTACATTAGATGTTGTTTTAAACTCACATGGAACTAAATTAAATAAAGGCAGCTAGAAAATTAATCCTAATTATCTTCATGAAAAATAATGCTGTCTGGATCCATCACCTGTTCTCACACACTATGAAAGAGATCATTTGCATTCATAGCTCTTAAGAAAAAATTACAGAAATGTAGATTTTGGCTTCATTAAACTTAGGTCTAATTTAACAAAAATGTAATATTAACATAAGTAAGTATATTAAAAATACTTAAATGATATAAAATAGAGCAGTATAATCTTATAAAGTTTGAATTATCACAAGGTTTGTGATTTTACTGAAGTCTGGATGTGCCCTCTGTCAGCATATTCGCAAGGTAAGAATGGATTGCAAAAGTAACAAATAATGACTAGGGAGTCAGAGTGGCTCTACAGTATTTACCTAACCTCTTTGTTGTCTCAAAACAAACTATGAAATAAACGTTACAGTACTTTTTTGCTTGCATGCTAAAAATGCTGCAATTATCTTTCTAAAAGTTACCACGAGGGAGGTAGTCAAGCAAACACTCCATGTCTTGGGGAGATACTACAACTCCAGATAAGTTCAGAAAAAGTCTTGATGAAAACAAAATATAAAGAATCTTACTTTTGAGCAGATTTACAAGACTGCAAGACTCTTCTAATTATGCATCTGGAAAAAAAAAAAAGCTGTGGTATTGTAAATCATGTTAAACACTTAAATATTACTCTGTATTAAAGTCAGCCTGGTCACTGAAAATACAGGATGTTTTTAAAACAGTTTAGTTATTAATAAAGCACTTTTTTTCTAGAATATTATCATGGCAAATTTGTTTTGTATTGCCAAGATCAGCTGGGCATTTTGTTTTTATTATGCATAGTCTTTTGTCATTTTTTTTTTTCTGCAAGTTAATTTGACTGCTGTGCATAACTGAAGTGAGCAATTCAGTAATTAACTTTGGTGTTTTAAAATGTATGAACTTTAATTAGATTTCATTATAAACAAACAAATGTCAACCATAATTATAAGCTCCTTGGTTTAACCACATATTATCCCTTTTCAAACAAACTTGATGTCAGACAAATTAAAATCAAGCAGCCAGCAATTTTGAGTTGAATTTTACATGATCTGCCAGTAACCTGATTACTTTAACTTCAATATCATTACAGGAAAAGTATTTCAAGAAAAATAATTACAAGAATTCCAACAGGAGACAAGCTTAATTGTATTGATTCAAAAGATGCATGTATATAGGAACCATGCTGAAGGAATAATGTTATCTCAAATCTACAGTTACTATTAAAATTATATTGTCTGGCATGAAAAAGGCAATTTGAGATCAGTGTCTGGAAAAGCAGAGATACAAAACTAACTGAAATAATTATCTTTACGCCATTATACTTTAAGCAACAAAATATCAATGAGGAACAACTTCAAGGCATGAAGGTTTGCAGGTTTATTTACTGACTGGTGTATCTATTAGTACCAGGAACAAGTGGAGCTGTCAGGACATAATGAAGGTAAATGATTAGTTAGCACAGAGACTGAGCTCTTCTTCAATGCAATAAGAGTTAATTAAAGTTTACCACCAAACATCAACCAAAGCAGGATGTTGATCAGGTTTCAGCATTAAGTGCAGACAATGGTTGGCAGCAATTAGTGCAGCTATCAAATGACATGCAATTATAATTATACATTTAAAACAGCTAAAGGCTTGTGGAAGGGAGGGAAGAATCCCATCAGCTTTTTGACTACGTACAGTCACAGTGCAGGAAACAGGTATCAGATATATCACTTCAATATTGTAAATCAATAGAATTAAACAAAAAAAAAGGTTGTACAAGCACATTATCTGAAAAAGGACAATCCACTGTACATGAAATGGAAGAAATCTGCAGGTGACTCCTAACAAAGATAAGTACTAGTTAGATTAAATAAATTACTTCACTGCTGCCACTCACACTGACACGCATAAACAGGGAAGTGTTTGGGGTTTAAAGACTGGTGGCTGCAGCTTCATTACACGTTTTTATGCCAGACCAAAGGTTACCTGGTATCTCTAGTCCCTGTGGCCACATTCACAGCATGAGAAGGCCCAGATGGACCCCAGGCCCGAAGCCCATGACCACAAGAGCTGGTTTCACATGCTAGCTGCAAGCCTGCTGCGAGGAAGCCTGGGCTTACCAGAGGCAATCACCTGGTACCTGAGCCACAGCCTAAGGCTCTGCCACACATCCCCTCCTCTCCATCCCCTCCAATCAGCATGTGTGCCAGTTCTGCCTGCTCCCAAACTTATGCCCAAGTTTTGGGAAAGAAATAGGAAGTGAGAGATTTCCACCATGAACAAATGCTGTGCATCGCAGAGCAGCAATGCAGACGCGCAAAAAATCCAGAGCACAGTGAGGGCTGGTGCTGCCACCGCCATGCACTGCTCCTCTTCGAGGCCTTGTGGAATGGTGGCAGCCACCAGATCAGGGATACAACAGAGGCAATAACAATTTTTTTCTCAGTCTCCCATTAAAACCAAAGAAAAGAGGATAAACTTGCAGCAGCACCTTTAATAGCAACACCAAACAAAGGAAAAACTGCTCTCAGCCCAGCACTGACAGCCTGCTGAATGCCCTCAGTGCAGATCTGGGAAGTTAAAACACCCCCAGTTCTGCAGTATCAAACACATGTGGCATTACAGCAAAGCAGGTAAATAGCCATTATTAACTGGTGTGGCCTGACAGAAAATTAGCTACACATATCTAGTATCTGGACAATTCTCAGTAACTGCTACACGTACTGGAGATGGAATAACTCACTCCACTCACTCCTCTTGGGCTGGCATAACGCAGGTAGTGGGATTACCTGGTTAAACACCTACACTGTTCCACATCAGCTGAACAGGTCTGGCAAGAAGGATCACCATCTCAAAGAAATCAAGATCTCTTCAGCATTTTTATGGACATCACAGCGGGAAAAGCACCCTGCTCTTCCTAGGTAAGTAACAGGAAGCAAGACAAAGCTTTCCAGCAGACAAGTAGCAGGTTTCTAAGCTAAGCTGTGATAAATTAAAACCTGATGATGAGAGGAGCAAAGGGGTTAGACAGTAGGATTCATTGCTGAAGGATACCACTGAAACCATGAATCTACAAAGATTTAAAAAAAAGAATGGAAACTGGCTGTCAAAATTATCCAGTTATTGTAATGAATGTGAACAAAACAAAAACAAAAACATAAACATAAACATAAACATAAATTGTAAGGGATATTAAATCTTGTTTTTCAGAGGTCTAAAAAATTTGCATTTGCAATCTTGCCAAGGCAGGCATATACAATAGGTTATCCTACATCTGCCTACTGTGATATTCTTCAGAAGCATTTTGCACAGACTAGTCAAAGAGAGAAAAGGCTGGCCACCACAGAATCCCAGTTTGGCAATCAGTATGTTTTTATATTATGAATTACCCCCTGAGTAAAGAAGTGTCTACAGCAGGGAGACTATCCTTTTATTTTATTTGAACTAACCCATGCAAAAAGATCATCAGCATCAGTCTGTATTTTAATGTTGCATAAATTTCCACTGTGTCAAATTCAGTAAACCTTCTTTTAAGATTGTAAACACTGTATTTTTTTAATGCTTTTCTTTTTTTTTTTAATTTTAGAAGGAAACCCACATACATATGCAAAATGCATTAGGATGGGTTGTGTTAGTATGTTGGCTACCAGTTGTGATTTTCACTGGAATGTGCACACGTTCACATTGCTAAAATTATTTTAATAAAATGCTCTACTGCTTTTCATAGTTCCTGGGCTGAAGCCTAGAGCAGTTCTACAGATTTTTTTTCCCTAACAAACCTCATTTTCCCAACTAATTCTGTTATGCTAGGGATTTGTGCACAGAGTTGGCTAATCCCAGTATTTCCCTAGAGCTGCATCTAAGCTATGGCCCACTCCCAGCACAAAAGTGTCTCCAAAAGCCCTTTCGCCCCCTTCAGCACTGATACACTCATTGGTCCTGACATTTTCACTTCAGCCATGACAAATGAGCTGATGGCTGTGATCAGATTGCACACGAGGACTGCTTTATCAAAGACGTATCATTAACTCTCATCACTGTCTTCCATTATGACTCTTTTGGTCAAATCTGTTGTGAAAATGCAAGTCAGTTTAAAAACATAACCTAAACATAGCAACAAACAAACTTCATTAAAAAGCAGGAAAGAAAACCAGACTCGGAGGGGATCAGAAAGAGTCTAGCGTTAACTAAATGTTTCTCTGGGGATTTAAGTAACTGTACTCAACCTCTGCCCCAGTGCAAACATGGCAGTTGACCGTCTTCGAAAGGTCCCTTCCCCCATTGCGGACTGTGAGCACTACTTTGCCTTTTTTAGAGAAACAAAAATACAGCAGCAGCCATTAAATATGTCTAAAAACAAAGTCAACTTTTTTTCCTTTTTAGTCTCTGAATCACTTCACATTCTGTGTGTCTGCTCTTATCAAAATATGTTTCTCAAATAAATCCCTTAAAGAATATAAAATTTTCATTTGAATCGCAGCCACATAATCACACTGTTTTCTGACTCACATTAAAAACACCAACATAAAGCACTGTCTGAAACGGAAATCACTCAGCTCCCTATGAATACCACAACCTTTCTGTCAAGTTAGAACCTAAGTTCCAGTTACACGGTTCTTGTTACATCTAGAGGGTTTACAAAGTATATATTTGTTGTAACGTATTCTAGCAATTCATCTGAGAATACACATCTAGCGGAGTCAACTGTAACACAACAGATCTTGGGAATGGAGGTCATGCTTTGAGATAAAGTGCTATTCACTTTTGGACCATGCAAGAAGCTCTTTATTCCTGTTCTTATTGGCATCAGTTCCCCCTTACCAGAGCAAGAACAAAGCCAAGTGCTCGTGTGAGGTTTATGAATAAATCAGAGGTGAGCCACTTTAAGTGCTGCCCATGATTTCCTTGTTGACAGTGAGCACTTAAACAGGCTTCTATGACCAGCAACTCCTGGCAAACCTTAATGGCTCCTAATCTGTACCCTGCTTCATTTCAGGAAAGAAATGACCTACCCCAATTTTTCTCAAGTCTTCACCTTTTGGGCAACTACTGTCCCACCTTTTTAAGAAATTCACATTTGGGGACTGTCATGTTTCAGTGCCAAGTTTTCACATAACACACAACATAAAAATCACCATTTTCTTCCTTGAAAACAAATGACAGCTAATAAAATATTATTATGCTGTGCAGCCTAAGTAATTCCCAGACAAACCATTAGACAATTCAGCGTTTGTTTAAATTGCATAGATTTTTAAATGAACCTAAAAGATATGCAGTATATTTGCCTCCAATTATTAAAATCATGTAAAAAATATGCTGAGAGCAGATTCAACCCTTCTGTACAGCTACAGCTGAAATCAGGAATGTTTATAAATCATTACTACTGAACGTGTTTTAAAAATTCAAACAGCCTCAAAATCTATTTTTAAACAATAATAACAGTGAAAATCAAACTGATTATAACAGTAAACTCTGTGCTGGGCCAAACAAAACTGGTCTGGGAACATTAGAATCCAGATGTGGAATGAGACTAGGTGTTTCAGTATGTACGTCTTTGATGCACAAACCCACTCAGAGAGCTATGCTGTTCAACATTAAAGCTGTATCCTGCACGGAGAATAGATTTCAACATGGAATGAAATTCTTCATTTTTAAGGACTCTCTCTCCCTCACAACGCCTCTTCTTCCCCCGCCCCCCCTTTTTGACATGTCACCATCTCCAGATGGCTGAATTGACTCTGTAGTAGCTGAGTTATTGTCAGGCTCCCAGTTCCTGCTATATTTAAATACTAACATTTTTTTACTCCGCTGTCTCTTGTTGCCTTTCCACCCACTTGGGAGAAAGCTGTGATTTCAGCGAGCATTCCCCTCGGGGCCAGGGGCGGCTGCCTGGCAGCGCTGACCTGCCGCTGCTGGAATTGCGGCCGGTGCCTCAGCAGATGACGCTCTTCTTTGCCAGGGCCTGATCCAAACCTGGGCAAATCGATGAGGCAGCGCTGGACTTTGGAACAGGCCCTCAGGCAAAACTGGAAACTGCAAAAATACTGCGGAAACCACCCGCCAAGCGAGAGAGAAAGCCACAGGCCAGACCAGTTAGGACTTAAAACTCCAGTGATGCTTCTCACTGGAACCGAAATGTCTGTCCCAGTGCGCTGGCAGACAACTCAGTGAGAAATCGCATTTTCTTCCCCACAGAACTCAGTTGCTCCTGCTGAAAAAAGTCCCATAGCACATTGCTTTGTTTTAGCAGAGTAGCTGGTGGTTTTGTGTGCATGGGGTGGCACTTCTCACCCCAGAGATGACTGCGCTGCAATGGCAAAGAAAATTTTTTTTTTTTTTGAACATTTTGTGAAAACTGAAAGGAACTGAGAGATTGAGGGGTGACATATGCCATATAACTAAATAATTTATTTTAGAAATGTTACTTTTTCTTTAATTTAAACTTTTGGTACTGTAAACAAAATCAACAACCATATTTCAATTAAAAAAAAAACCAAAAAAACCAAAAAAAAAAAAAAAAAAAAAAAAAAACACAACCAAAAAACACAAAAAAAAAAAAANCAAGACACAACAGAAAACAAATCAGAAAAGGACCTGAGTGAAACCCACAGGAATAAATTCCCTGTTTAAGGAGCTACTTTTCACTCAGAACCTTATTTTTTGGAGTGGTGAAGGCACGGGAGGTAAACAAGGAGAATCTTAATTAAAAGTGGACAGCCATGATTTCTCAAACAGGCAAACCACCTGCATTTGAAAACATTGTGTAACGCCTGGCAAATCCAAGGCTATTTTTCCCCCTCTCTTGTTATGAACGCTCTGGTCCTCTGAATACCAAAAATCAAAGGACCATCCCCAACAGAAAGACAGAAGTAATGTTTTTGCCATGAGAAAGAGATTATTAATATCTGTTACAGTACCATCTTCTGGAACAAGTGTGGAAACAACTTGGATTATTCCAGGTTTCCATCAGAGCCCCAAACACTGGAGCACTACCAGTGACAGGTGCCTTGTCATCTCAGATTAGGTGAAGGCAGCCTCAGTGTCAAAACAGGGAGGAGCAAGCCTTCAGCAGCAGCCTCTCACAGACCCTCAGCTCTGCTGTTACGTGGTAAAAGGAAGAGAATTGACCCCCTTCAGCCTCTCTGGAAAACCTCTTACTTACAGACCTTCTGATGCCTTCCTTAAAAATGGAAATGGTAGTACAAAGAGAGGAGATGAAACCTTTCGAGTTTGATTTTATGGCATTATTGTCAAGTGGTAACTACAGGCCTGACTTTATTTCCACTAATATCAAAACTGTCTATCCTGACAGTTTTACACCCATATTATTCCTCTAATTTCAGGGAAGTAATTGTAATTTACTTTTGGGTGAATGGGAAGAATCTAGTTCTTTTGGTTTTGTATGTCATAGGCCTTCTTTGTGTATTTCTTTGTTGCATAAACAGAATGTTTGTCTATTTATGTATATATATGTATATCTAGTATGCACATCGCCTGTTCTGCAGACACTGCTGTAGCCTATATGGTAAATGCTTGTTTTCAGAGCCACCATGGTCTTTCATGTACATACAGCCTTTATTTTCTGAACTATTGACCTGAAGGACTATAACACCTTCTTAGGAGCTGGGATACCCGATCAGATCACTGTGAACATTAAAAGTCTGCTAGATTTGTCTGTAAAGAGATCCCAGTTTATGTGTGTGTCTTTACATTTTTTCTCAAAAATACAAAAAGCAAATTCAATATAATTCAGACAAATTACAATCTAAATATATCTCTCTCTCCTTTTTCTTTTTTTTTAAATTGAAAGCCAATTCTGAGTAACGTGAACGTGTCTTGATACGGGAAACTTTTATTTTGACCATATAACTTAGTTAAACCATTCCTCAGAATATTTTTTTTAAGCTGAAAACGTAATTCCTCAACAAGTCTGCCATATTTCAGTCTGGCACAAACTTTTCTGGTTAGTTTGGAACACAGCAAAAGTTGCAATTATAATGAAAATACTGGTATAAAACTGCTATAGAGTGACAATTAAAAAGGAATAGAATGACAATGGACTAAACTTCCTGCTTTTATTTATGCAAAACAAGTTTACCTCTTCAGGTCTGCAAAATCCCGCTATCAATATATGTGTTTATTACCTCTTTCAAAAACAACAACAAATCTCAACAACTATCAAACAAAACCTACTAGGTTTGTTGTACCCATTCAGTAAAAGCAATTCGTACACGTCTTAGTTTCTCCTATCCATGCATCTGTTCACATAGACATATTTTGTGTTACATCTTATTCTTTAAAATCCTGAATCCCAGAATCTCGGTGTGCTGTGTTTCTGCCCATTCAGTAAGAATGCAGACATCACATAAGTTATTATTAACCCATGTGTTATCCAGTTCTACAGTGGCTGGAACTTTGCCAGAGACAACACATGGTGCTTGGTTAACAATATTTTAAAATATAAATTAATTTATTTTTTTAATTAACACATTTTTCTTATGGAAATACACTAATAAGCTCTTCCCAGAATGAAAGATATACCCTAAGCATATTCCTTTCAAAGAAGTTTTAAGGAATTCCATAAAGTAAGCAGCAAAACATTCTAAAACCCCCAGAAGGTCTTTATCTTTGTTTGAAAAAAGAGAATTTTTGTGACTATTCTTCCCAAGCAATTTCTGCATTTACAGTTTTGGTTCATTTATCCATAAGCAATCCTAATTTCTTAGAGGCATCTCCAGTGTTTAAATATTATCAGATCAAGCCCAATACTGAACTAACAGGCATTTACAAATAAGTGTTCTGCAAACTGAAAAAAAAATCCCTGAAACAAGTTAATATTTAGTCTGACTACCAAGAGTTTTCCACAGTAGATCTAAATCGGTAATTATGTTGACCTGATAAAAAAGAGAGCCTATTTAATATGCACATATACAAATAATTATTCACACTGCATTTGATTTACATACGTACAAAAGAACCACTTCCCACTTTCAAAAGTGGCTCAACACTTATGGTATTTTAACTGCCCTAATTACTGTTGAGAGAACATAATTAGAAGCACTGATCACATTGTCAACAGCTAACCAGTTGCAGCCCTGGCTGGGGGCCTGATCCTGCGCTGGCTGGAGGCGGAGGGAGCCAGCACTGATTGCAGTGAGGAGGCCAGGGCGCTCCTCACCCCCTGAATCTACAGGAATCCAAATGTTTTACACAACCTGAGTACGCTGACACAGTCATGCTGAACACCCTGCTCCTTATGCACGTGTATCAATTGCTATTTCGGTAAGCTTTCTCTGTTTTCAAAGGCGAGCAAAGAGAGTAATTTTTTCCCCAGCAAGGCTCCTATACCACTTAAACACTTAGCACTGAGTCAGAATTCATAACTTTTTCCAAAGGAGAAACAGTTTAATAATTAAAACAGATATTGACTAAACCCTGCTTCCTTGAATACCAAACTTTTATTAGATTATTATGTGTTGATGAATAATTTCCATTGGCAACTTTTAAAGCAGCTCCTTCCCTCCCTGCCGGCCCCTGTCCTCCCTCTTTCTTTCCCCCAAGCAAAGTGCTGGGAATCCTTGATACCCAATAGTCAATATTTGGTTTGCCTGTCATGTTCCTGGAGCTCCCCTCCATACAAACCTGTGTTTCCATCCTTTCGCTGCACTACTCTCGTACGTGTTACTTCACACGATGATGTAAATTCGGGGCATCTTAGCAATTTTGCTAAAATCTGAGCTTCTGCTTGTTTTCTCAAGTCTTGGACAAACATAACTTTAGGGAGAGCTGAACATAGGCATAAAGAAAGAGGAGCCTGCATTTTCATCTTCCTTTCATCTCAGTCATTCAGTCAACCATTCAGTGCCCTATTCAACAGAGCTTTTCATTATGCAAAAAAATGCTAATCCTTTTCCGATGCTTTCACACTTGTATAAACCCCCATTCCTTCGACTGAAAAGCAATTATATCAGTTTACCTTTCTGTCAAAAACAGGATTAATATTCCAATACCAGAATCTCCTTTATTTTCCTATCTTTTGCTTTAGGAAACTAGAGATTATTAGTGGCAGTATTCCTTAGAGCAAGAATACATTATTTTAAATATGATTATTTTAGCCAAAGCAAGAGGGGGGAGGGGGAGGGAGAGAAAAAACTTCAGTTGCTGCGGAAACTCTTTTCAGTGACAGAACTGACCTTCCCTTTGCAGAGGCCTGAATAGAATGAGCCTCACTCTGGTCTATTAATCAGAAACAAATTATGAAAGAATGTGGCTGGACTGGTTGACACTATCCTGTCTTGGGAGACTCAGTAACAGCCTAGTAACAATGTCCTCTTCATGGGTAATGAACAGCCATGACAAATGGGGCAGAGAAACTATTTATTTGCATATGCAAATTCTCACACAAGGGAAACATGTACAAACAAGTGTCATTGTAAGGTGGATTAGGCAAACAACGCTTTCTTTTTAGGACACTCTGCAGCCCAGAACATTAGTCAGCACAATTAAACCAGTCTCCATGGAGACTAATGAAATTTCACCATGGTATGAGTTAAATTAGATAGCTAGTTATGTGTTTTCACAATCCAACTTGAAATCCATTATTGTTTCAGAACAATACAGCAATTGTGCCCGGCTGATCTTTGCCAGCTCAACAAGCTCCTAAGTTGACAATTTGCATATGTTAATATAATTAAGCACTAATTACATGAAACTTGTACATATTCACATGCACTTTCCCTGGGCGCTTCTCAGTTTGAACCTTGGCCAAGTCTTTAACCCTTTGAATGAATTTGGAGCAGCAAAGCTCTGCCTTCTGGGTACAGCCTCAAGGCAGATGCAGAAAAGCTCTTCATTTATAAACACAAAGCTTAACCTGGCTTCTCGTATTTCTATCAACAGGCTAGAAAACATTTTTGTATGTGGTGGGGTAGGAGAAAGGCGGAGAGGTGGAGGGAGCTGGATTGGAAGTACTTTTGAGACCCTGCTCCGGTGACATTTTGCATATGAAAACACAAATATTTACCCACCTAACAGATCACAAACACATGTATTGCCCTCGTCACAGGTCTTCAAGACCCGAATTGTCAAAAAACTAGACTGGGTTTTATGTCAGTGCTCTCAGAACCACAAAAATGAGAATGAGAAAAGGAAAAAAGAGCAAGCAGTAACTAATGAGCTTTACATAAATATATGCAGAGGCAATTAAGCAGTGTTAATTACTATGACAGCAGTTAATTGAATATAATTAGATATTTTAAGCTACTGACTAAGGCATAGTTAAGATTAATTTTATTGAGATTAATTGTAAATAAGAATAGATTAACTGTGTTTTGACAGGCATAAAAAGTAGATCTGCAAATTAACTAGGAGAGCAGAAACCAGCACAAAAATCATATATTATCTTAATGTCACACCTCAGAATCATCTGCTCAATAAACATGACTTTTCAAACCCAAACAGACAGGAATCTTGAAGAAAAACAAACAGCTTGCAGAGATTAAAGAGCCTTTTGTCCTTTTTCATGTGCATTTCTTTTAGCAGACTAAATTAAGCGAGTCTGGTGTACGTTTTTAGGAAGGAACATTTCACACTGAATGGAAAAAATGTTCTATCACATATGAAATTCATGCAGCTGTGCAGAACCTAGTCCAGATGGTCTAAGACTATAAAACAACACTAAATGATAGACAGTAGGGCCTTTCCAAGATTATGTGATAAAGTCACAACCTCATATTGTGACTTAAATTTTCTGTCATGTATTGTTTCCTCCCAGATCACATAGCTCCATTTCAATTTTTAACTGATCCTGAATATTCAATGGAAACTCTCAATAAACATTACTGATAAGCATATGAACAAAAATCATAAAATATTTACAAAACGTCCCTTAGCTTCATTAAAACAATGCTGAATTCGAAGTGTCCTGGTTCCCCCACAATACCAAACTGTTCACACCACTTAGCTTAAATAGGTAAAAATGCCTGGGTTTAAATATGCTTCAAAAAAACACCAAAACACATTCTACCAGCAGATTAATTCATGCATGCTGCTTAAGAAAATTAACAACAAGGCTGAAGAATGCTGAACAAATCACTAATAAGAAAGGAGCTTCAATTGATTTTGAAATAAATCAATAGGTGATTAACACAATATTTTTAAAGCAGTAGAACGTAAATATATTATATAAGCATATATATTATATTTTCAATACCTTTTTAACTCTTAATCGAACAAGGGCTTTACAACAGTGAGCATGTCCCTATATTGACTATCAACTTCTTTGGAATGCCTTTAGTCTTTTATAACGAAAATCCAAAAAACAGTCTGTGAAACAAGGCTACGACAAGCCATTCTGCAGTGAAAGATTTTAAATCATCCAGCCTCTTCTAATAGACTTGAGACTTATTGAGGTAGAAACCATAAAAAATGAAGAAGGGAAATTTAATCCCTGAAATATTGATTTGCACATTAATATCATATAGGCAGAGGGCAATTTGGCTTCATGGAAATGACACATTGTCGACCCTTGGTGAAGTCAGAGCCAATCTAACTGCTGAACATGTCTGAATCTCAAGAGTTATTAAGGGCTTCCCTTCTTGCCTTTATGACTTTTCTTCAGCCTACCAATGCAATCTTAAATGTATTATCTTTAAGAAATAATTGTAAAACCTCAGGGGTTTTCCAGTTAATGGAAGAGAGGCTAAACCACATCAGATTCTGAAATGCAACATTAAACCCTTGCAATCAACAAAACCACCTCAATTCTCATCCATCCAGTGCAGGATCTAATATTGTTATTAGAGATAATCAAATTTCATTGTGTAAATTTAGGCTCATGGTCAGAATGGAAGCAGTAAATTCTGCAATATTAAACAGTGATTTTTCTCAGCCCCCTTTATATGTTCTTTGATGGTGCACTATCTTCACAAATAAACCTAAACTATTCAAAAAGCAAGGAACACATCTGTCGCCCTATTCTGAAAGATGCACGCAATGTCGTTTGCCATCTCCACAGCTTTCCTTTAGTTTTAACTTGATCTAGCGGATAAGTTCCATTTTAGAGAATAATAAAGCAGTATCAGTGCATAAACCAAACAGCAGGTACTATTACTGTGACTTACACAGATGGTTTACCTGACCTTTCTTTGTTCCTTGGGTAGGTTTCACTTTTGCAGATTTACGACTTTTCCCTCTATATTTCATTGACCCTCTATGTTCATTATCATAAAAATGAAAACTATTGAATACATGTTTATATTGCCAAAGTCCAAAAAGCCCACGACTAAAGGATAAAGAGATGCTACAATGCACTGTGTGGATCTCTA
This sequence comes from Picathartes gymnocephalus, assembly GCA_013390045.1. NCBI lineage: Eukaryota > Metazoa > Chordata > Aves > Passeriformes > Picathartidae > Picathartes > Picathartes gymnocephalus. The sequence goes on from WEKY01023197.1 coordinate 85,640, forward strand.
GATCGTACACTATAAATATTCAAGCACAGATAACACGAATAACTGAATAATCCTGGTGAGCCTCAGCTCTGGAGCCAGGTGCAAGAGGTTAAAACAGCTGGCTAGCCATCTTTTATTTTGTGTGCCTTCCTACCGGCTGAAACCGCAAACCCTGAAAACTAGCAGATACTCCCTCAAGGTTGATAGTCTGATTTTTTTCATTTCAACCAGTTTAGTAGGATCCCCCAGTCGCGAAAAGACAGAAACTCCTTAAATACAGGCAGTTGAATAGGAAGTGGAGCAATGATGATTAAGGCTCTTCCCCTCCACACACCCCCCAACCTTCAACCCCCCGTTTATTTCCACGATCTTCTTTGTGCACCTTCCCATCCAAATGTTTGTATTCCTTATTTCAAAGAAAAGCACTCCGGATCGTTCTGTCAGTTTTGCCAGTAAATATAAAGTAAAACAAGTGTTGATGGCACTGAGAGTGTTACATACCCAGGCTGTGTTTTTGCATTGCTCTCAATGGAAGCGATCGATGCCCATGTCACAGTCGCGTCCCAATCGCAGCCAAGTCTCTGCCTCAATCTAACCAACAACAGGCAGGGCTGCAAAGGCTTCTCACTACCTCTTCCATCCATCCACCACCAAACTAAAAATATAATGCTACATATGATCTTTTTAAACACTCCATCACCGCTCCTAAGGATCGAGCCACTGCAAATCCAGGGGAAACACGATTGAAAAAAAAAAAATAGACCATCAGAAAAAAAACACCCTTACAGCAGCCACCCCAAAAGCACCAGAGCCCTCTTTCCACTCTCTCGCTCTCCTCCTGCCAACTACATAATCCTTTATAAAAGCGGAGCAAGGCTAATAAAAAGAAAAATTAAAAAAAAAAAACAAAAAAAAAAACAAAAAAAAAAAAAAAAAAAAAAAAAAAAAAAAAAACAAAAAAAAAAGGAGGACGGAATGGAGCCGAGGAAATGCAACTGTCAGAAAACGGGATGGTCAGACTTCCTGAGTGAACCTGCCTGTGTCTGGCTTAATGTAAATCTCCACCATCTTCAGCCTGGCAAGTTGTCTTTTGGTTGGG
>WEKY01023197.1:97589-110906 GCA_013390045.1 Picathartes gymnocephalus
CGGCCCGGCGGGGCGGGGACGGGGGCGCAGTCCCTCCGCGGAGCCGGCAGGTGCGAGGGCGCCGGGTGCCCCGCGCCCCGTGCGCACCGCTGGCGGCGGCAGCAGCATCCCCTCCGCGGGAGGTGCCCGGCTTTCCCTGCCAGTCTACCTGCCCTTGTTTGTCTGGGACAGGAGGTGGGGTTTCGAGTCTGGCTCTTCTTACTGTTTTCTTTTTTCCTCCTTTCCTCCCCCCTCTTTCTTTCTTTTTTGGTTTTTTTTTTCCTTTTCCCTTGCTGTGTCCTGATTGTCTGGAGAGGGATCTAGATGAGGGATCCCCCCTGGCGAAGTCACTCATGTGCTGCTGGCTGTGACACATGCTACGTGTGTCGCCTTTGTATGGTCCTGGTTGGGCCACATGCACTTAGCCTGCAGTTTAAGGATTTGCTTTCGTGTGTGTAGTGAGTGCTGGAATAAAACAGGATTTCAAAGGGTACCACTAGAGCTGACATTTCAGGCCTGCTCTGGGTTTTATATAAACCTTAACCAGAGGAAACAATTGTTCCAGGTTAAATGGCCCTAAACTTTCCTTTGTTTCATTAATTGGGATCTTCTGTTTAGTTCTTGTGACAATTCTTTTAAAGAAGCTGGAGGAATAAATCTAATTCATTAATTTCTTCCATACTGACTGAAATGTTTTCGCTGTTTTACACATGGCTGGAGTTATGTTTAGACTTACTTCTTGTCTTTAGGTTAGACACATGAAGTGAACAGAGGGGGCTTGATCCTGCCAGTTCCTTCTAGAGTGGGTAAACATAGGTCTGTCCAGTTGTTAGAAACTCTCACTACCATCAGGGCCTCTGTTTGGTGTGATAACTGATAAAATGATTTTACCTGTTCCAGGCCCCTGCAAAGCTACCCAAAACTAATGTTGTCATATAATTCTGATTTTCTAAAAGCATGCTCTATGTTTTTTAGCTAAGTCTCTAATAACTGTAACTTTCTTCTTTGCTTAAATGTGCTTGAGGGAGGAATGATAGCTTTTACATTAAATGTTTCATAGTACTTACAGAGGCAGAAATTGAAATTAATATTTTTTATAGTTTCAGAGAAAATACAATGCACAAACAAGGCAAACAATATAATCCAGAAGTCTTATTAATTAAAACCCAATGTAGGAGTGTACATCTTACAAACATTTGCCTGGAAACTTGGACTCTTAAATTCTGTCAATATCTCCATCACTTCTGAAATTATTGTGCACCTATATCTGCAGTGACCCCAAATTGTCAGAGAGAAAACCTGCCAGTTGTAAATCCACACGGGGCTACAAGGGGATTGCAATTTATTATAAAGCAGAAATGTTACTGAAGGCAAAATTGGTACCTATTCCCAAGTCCACACCTGAAAGGAACACATTTTCCAGAAATAAAGATGTTAGAGAGGATTGTTTAAAAAATTTTTTCATGAGATAGCATCATCATATTAGGTAGATTATATTTTTTCTGGATCCTTTTTAACCAACTGCAAATGTTTTTTTAAAAATTGTTTAAAAATAACAGGGACAACTGAAATTCAATACCACCTTGAAAAGATTAAAATATTTACTTAGGCTGTGGACTTTGTGCATGACCGTATATTACAGAATAGTAAAGATAGATACTTTTGACTTCTTTCCCCAAAAGGATCTAGCTTGGTATAATATTCTTGCTTCCCTCTGAAATGATGTTAATGAGAGCAAAAAATATTCTTGATGTAATGTAAAATCTTAATGTATTATAAAACTAAATTTTAAAGTATGTTTTAATACTCTGGAAAACAAATACAGAATAGATGAATTTTGCAGGGAGATCTTATGGACCATGTGGGAAGAGCTTAAACAAGTGTGTCGGTACATTCCTTCAGATAAAAGTGTGCACACTGTCGTTAGAATCATAGGACTTTTGATCTATTTGTCTACTTATTTTTACCAGAAAATATTTGTAATATAAGATATGCATAAACAAATTCAAAGAGCATCTGAAATTTATTCCTAAAGACAAAGAAAAATTAAAAATTTAAAATGCTACTGATTATGAAGGACTGTTTGCAAAACACCTAATTCCTAAAATAAACTTTTGAATCTAAAAAGATGCTGACCTGCATACACAATGTGGACAACTTTCCCCTCTCAGGTAGTTTTTAGTGTCAGGAGGAATAAAACTGAACAGAGAAAAAGTATTTCACTCTTTTTCTCCTTATGCTCCTTTAAAAGTATCTCTTCACAGAGACATCCTTAGAAATTAGAAGTACGCTAGGAATCAGTATTTCCACCAATAATTATTTTGAAAATGAATATATGTGCCATTTTCCTTTGTTTTTTTCAGTAGACAGTTGTGAATATTGTCATCAGTAAAAAGGAAATAAAAACTAAAAGATGTTGTGAGGCAACAAATAGATGCTTCTCTATTTATGCTAAAATATTTGTATTTTCTTTTAATAGAAAGCCTTTATAAATTATTAAATCAGAGTTGATCAAGTTAACAATGGAGTTAACTACAAGCAGGTAAAATGCTGTTTTCTGTGTGAGATTTATATTTGAGCACCCTAGACACTTCATATCTCTCTTCTACATATTTTTTGTTAACATTACATTATTCAAACTTTTATTTTAAGTCTATTATAGTAAGTAAAACATTAGTCTGTGTATTTGAATGCACCAACACACAGAAGGCAACTGATATGTCCCTTTTTCATACAAAAATACTTGTGTATAGTTATATATTTAGAAGCATATGAAGGTCTGCTCAGTTTTTGGTTTTGGCACAGTAATTAAAGTGTCAGGATTCAGATATGCTTTAACGCTGAACATTCAAAATTTAGCATTAGAGCTCCTGGTTCATCTACAACAGGATGGATACTGTGTTTATAGAGTTCATTTTTGACCTTACCTGAGTAAGTACTTTAAGTTAAAGTATGAGATGCACCTAGAGGGGTAATACATTGAGTTTAATAGGAAGACAGTTAATAACCTTTTTTCATCCTCATGCACTATCAATCATGGCTGTCACCAGTCTGCTGAATCAAAGCAAAAGTGTTCTTCACAGATGACTGATTAGAAACGCAAAATCACAAGATCCATCTTCATGGTCACTTTTATTATAGTCATTTTTAAACTGACAGCAACCTGCTCAGTTTCAGCAGACTGGGCATCACAAATAGTGTCACTCAGTGCAGCTAAGCATGAGAAGATGTTGGCTGGATTATACTTAAAAATAATTAGGCCCAAAGCCTTTTGTGGAAGCAAGAAAAAGGATTTCTGTGGTTCTAGCCCCATCTTTTCAACACCAGAAGTAGCCTACATTTTTACAGTAGCTTACTATTGGAAAATATTTTCATCCTTCCACTTCAAGTGAATAAATCAGTTTTGGTGGCCCTTGGGTACGTTTTGGAAACAATACGTTTGTTGGTAATGTGACTAGTGAGTTTTGATAGAAACACCCTTAAGCAGAGGCTTAACATTGCATACTGCTATTTGTACAGTGCTGTGATGAACTGTTGCTTTCCAGCCTTCTGAGGAATATTGCAAAAGCTAATTACCTTGTTAACTAGATTTGTTTCAATAACATTGTCTCCTGTTCAAATAAACTAGCGAACAGTTCAACGGTTTAAGGTTATTTATAAATTGAATGGGCTCCAGCAAATTAGAAATCAAAATGGTGTAGGTGAGAGGGAGAGGGAGAGAAAAGAAGAGAAGGAGCACTGATACTGTGAGTTGTGCTCTGTTCTTGCGTGTTTCCAGAATGCAGTGAAATCTAGGTATTAAGTAATGCTGAAAAATGAAAGCTGGTTTGTTTGGAGGTTTTTTATTTGGTTGGTTTTTGGGTTTTTTAGAAATATAAATTGCATAAATGGCTATTGCCTCTAAAGAGTGCTTTTCCTGTGTGAAAACTGTAGGATTGGTTCCTTAATGTAAATAAAATCTTTTCCCTCTACTTAATGCTGCTTAACATGAGTAAGAAAATAATAGATTCTGATTTGGAATTTTGATTCAAGGACTGATGGAGTGAGAAGACAGCCAAGACTAATTTTTAAATTAGGTGGAAGCTAAATAGGCCTCCCTCAAAACTCTTCAAAATCTTTACTGGTTTTTAAAATTTAAATTCCACTTCATCTTGTGAATACAAGGTAACATATTGCACCAGCTGAGTATCGTTTTAGAATTATCTTTAGAATTGCAGTGAAATGGTGCATCTGGTTTGCCACTTAACTTTAACACCCAAAAGGTAGTCTTAATAGTAAGCCTGATTTGTGTAGCTGTGACTCCTTTAACACAGTTCATAGGACTCTAAGCTCTGTATATCTAAAACTTTCCTTTAAAACATGTTTGGTAACTACAAGTGACTTCAGTGGGCTGCAGTGTCGGACCTTTCTTGCCGTGCCCCTTCCCATCCTTCTCTCTCAAACTGGAGGGCAGGACTTTGGTCAAGTAGGGCTCTTCCAAAAGGAAATGCTCTTCATTTCCACCCTCAGACCTCACTCTCGTTTTTAGCACTAGGCTATAAACACACACACAGACACACAGTCACACAGTGGTGATGAAATGTTTGCCTACACAAGCATGCGAACACACACAAAGAACATGCTACATACCTGTTGTTAACACTGGCTCAAAATCACTGCTGCCTGGATAGTTATGCTGAAACATGAATACCAAGCTAATCATGTCAGAAGAATATCTTTATTTAAAGTATCTTAATAGTTTTGTAATATTTCCATGTACTAAATAACTGTGAGACCGAAGAAGGAAAGCAGGAATCAAAGTAGGCAGCTTTATGTCCTGTTGAGATTCACATGCCCTGCAAACAGTGATTCCCCTCTTTCCCCCAGTTAATGCTTATCTTAAGGATATAATTAGCATTGATAATATGGTCCCATGTAGAAACTCCATGTTTGTTGAAGTGGTTTTAACATGCATCTCTATTTTCTGATGAAAAAGTGATACACTAATGCTGACTGACATCTGTAAAAAAATCAGAGGCTAAGTATGTCTGAATTTAAATTTCTGAGCATTACTCAAAACCTAATCAAGCAAAGAAACTAGCAATTTCTACTGATAAATAATATAATCATATTTTAATAATTATGCTTTTGAGGGGAAGACAATATTTTTTCCCCATTAGATATTTTAAATAGTATATTCTAGACATAAATGGCTAAGCAAAGTTGAGCGTAAATTATTCCTGTGCACTTTTGTGTGTAGTAAGAACATCTTTTAAAAAAATCCTGAGATCTGCAAGTACAAATATCCACATTAAAAAGAAAATATTACATTTGTTTGGGCTACAAATGCTTTCTAGTTTTAGGTGCAGAAGTTGTTCTTTCTCCTAAATATTAAATAATACTAATCTACTTCCTAGGTTTTTTTTTTACCCAGTTACCATTTTAAAACAGTATGGAAAAGGTGATCACTATAGCTTAATTTAAGGACATAGTAAATCCATGCATCTCAAAAAATGCACATAAAAGGATGAGGAATAGTAAGAAATTTTGTGGGTTTTTTCCTGTCATGATGAAAGGAGATGCAAGTAATAATCATTAAAATATTTTTTTTTACCTTAAGAAAACAGTTATATCAAACTGACTTTGTAAACTTTTGGAATGCATATGTTGTTTCACTCTATATGCTGCAGCTTCCCCAGAATGTATTGTTCATTGTGTGCTTATTTCCTGTCACTACACTTACTTATCCAGAATATTTATTACACATTAGTATATATCACAGAGGTAACTTTGAAAGGGTAGGATTTTTAGAAATGAACTTTGAGTTAACTATTTTTCCAACTACAGTTCTATCAATCCTTATAAGGCATGACTGAAGTAAGTACTAACATACTATTGAGGAAATGTTACAGTAGAACAATTATAACCTGTTTAAGCACTGAATGCATATAAATATCTTGGAAGGTTTACCAAGATGTAGTTTATATAATAAACAAGTAAAGGAATTTGCATCTATTTTAGTGATTACTAATAAAATTGGTGGGAAAAAATATTTAATGTGTAGGCACATGCCCAGGAGACAGCAGCTGAAATGCAGCATAACTTCTAAAAAAGCAGATCTACCCAAGTAAATAGGCCAAAGAGTGTCTGGAAGGTTTCTCTTTCCAAGTACAGTTATCATAAGCATATATAGACCCATGAAAAGTACCCCTCAAATCCTCCAACAGCAAAGCAGGGCAGACAAGAACGCTAGGAATTCTCGTACCACACCTGCCTTTTTGCTGCTTGAATATGCAGCTATTGCTGTCCTCACTGCTTTTTAATTTTATTTTCCCCTTTGGTTTCTGAAATGTTCCTTGTAGAAGCTTAGAAGGAGGAAAAAGCTGTTCTGTGAGCATCAGGTTGCAATAAATGTGTGTATGTGAGAGAGAGTGTGTGTGAATACAAAGATGTATCAGGAAGGCCAGACTGGCTGTCTTTCAGCATCTGTCTCCTACCTGCGGCTCAGAACCTCAGCTTTAAAGGGAATAGAGCAGGGAGCAGAGGTCATGCAAAATATTTCTATTTATATGTTTAAATTACCAGTATTTAGAATAGAGATATTGCCTGATATCAATATTCCCAGTTGCTCACTAGACAGATAATTTTTACCTTCTCTCAAAAGATATCGGTATCGGTACCTCTGTGTATCAGTAAGACCAGATGATTGCTCATCAGGACTTAAAAAGGATTCTGCATTTTTCCTCTGCATTTTCTAAAATAGTGACCACATATTATGAAGTGTGGATTTCTGTTTTGTTGTCTTTTTATTCATCTTTTTTGTTTTGTTTTTGGGTTTTTTTTAATCTTTATACTTCCAGATCTCTTTTTATTTTCTGCCACTTGCAAAATATAGTAGCCACAAGTCCTTGCAGGTTGTCTTTGAATTTATGCTTTCCAAGGGCAACACTTTATAGGAAAGATGTAAATATTTCTTTGCCAAAAATAACAAAACCGAGTATTTTTCTTCCAACAATTGGAAAAAATACCTATTTTTATCCTGCTGCTGAAGGATGCACATAGAAACTTTAATATAAACATCATGGATATGCTGAATACAGTAAAACAAGTGTGTCTAATACAGATTGAAAACAAGAGAAGAGCCGTCTTATTTCTCAAGTAACAGATTTAGGGATAAGCACATATACTTTATTTTTCGTCAATCTTTTATCTGTAGTCTAAATCATAGTTTAGATCATAGTCTGTTAGGCTAAAAGGAAAAGATTATTTTTGTATAAATGTCCAACTAGGATTTTAGAACCCTGCTGTGGGATGCAAAAGGGGTAAGAAATCCCCCAAATTTCTTTGAATAGTTTAGGTGGTACAGTAGCAATTTAACTTTTTTTTTTTAATATTTGATCTTTCTTTGTAGCTGTATTTAGGCCCTGTTTTCATTTTTGTAAAGCACAGGTTTTCCTTTTTTGTAAGCTGTTCTCCCATAGTGCATCTTAGTTTAATTCATTCTTAGCAAAAGAAACACCCAGGTTCAATCTGGAGACCTCCTTCCAACATAATTTAGCTAGACCTTTTCTTAGTAAAGGTTTTCTGGTTTTCATTTTCACTTCATATTCTCAAATAAAAGATCCTTTGTTGTCTACCATTTGATTGGACTTAATGAAAAACACTCCATTTTAACTTAACAGTATTTCCCTTTGAATTTATTATATTTAAGAACACTGTCAAAAATCAAGCATTTAATCTCAGGTTTTTATACTTAAAATTATATTGCTATCATATGGTTCAATGAGGTGATGTAGAAAATATATTGAATAGGTTTCAAAAAGAAAAGTGAAAAACTAGCCTCATTTTAATATGAAACTAAATACTATGGCTAATGTGCAGATTGGGTATGGTAGTTGACTTTAAAGACTAACATGTGACAGGGTGCCAACAGCTGAATTGTGCAGTATTGACTAAATGAGGTTCACTGATTTGTATTGAGGCTAATATCTTCTTTAAACAATTCCGTGTAAATTGTGCGTATAAAGTCATTGGAAGCTATTTCTCAGGACAGCCTCGCTGGCTAGCTACCTGCTGGAGTGAGGAGGATAATCAATAGAAAGAAATAGAGCTGAGCATGAGACTAGGAAGCTTCAGAGCAGTTAGTGCTGATAAAAGTAGATGATGTCAATATTTGGGAATAACACAACTGTAGGATAACAGACAAAAGAGAAGTGCATATGTTGTAGAGTGTTCAAACAGGGGCAGAATTAATGCATAAGTGGCAGATGTTGCCCCAGGCTGAAAAAAGACATTATTTATTCCGGGTATCGTTAAATTCCTAGTGATACACCACTGCTCAATATAGTATATTAAAATTATATCTAGCAATGAGAGAGCTGGAATACCTTTTACATGAGTCGAAATTCTCAGTTATAAAGGAACTGATACACTCCGTTGACACAGAGCATTTTCCGCATGTCTCCTTGACCTCATAAGGACGAGCCTCTGTCAGAACAGAATCCTGAAAAGCAGTGCTTACTGGTCTCTAATTAAATGAGTATTTAGAACTAATATTTAAAAGAGTAACAAAACCAAAATGTAACGGCACATTTTACCAGAAATCAATTCTTTGCTTGTAAAGATGTTGACACCCTTGAGTCCACCCTCTTCCCCCTCCCTTTTTTTTTTGTGTTTAAGGATTATTGAAACAAAAAATCCCCAATGCTCATTCAAATTTATAATATGGTGGATGTTTTTAGCCATGGTGTCTTTATTGGGAGTGAAATATTGGTATATTTTTGCTAATTTAATAGTAGAAATCAGTTTTCCTCTTGCTGTCAGGCGATGAATTTTTGTTCTTCTATGCTGATCTCTCTGTTGATGTATTATGACATAGTCTGTCAACATGAACAGATACGTGAAAGGGAGATTGGGTGACTGAGACATGCAACCTGAATATGGCTCCTCTTCAATTTTAAGTGTGTTATGTTTGGATACAGTCAGTAGAAATATATGATTTTTTTCCTCTACAGAAAGCTATTATTTTGATGTAATTTAAGCAAAAGCAAAACAGGTGGACTATGACAAAGTCCTAAAAGAAGAAAGAATGAGGTAACTCCAAAACATACACATGCGAGCTTAAAAAACTTTCACTTCTAAGTTATAGCCCTTTAAAACTAGCATTTGCAAAACACAAGTCTTCTTGTGTAAGAAGAACCAATTCAAGCTTACCTGATTATTAAATAGTGCTATCTTTTCTTAAAAAAAATTAAATAATTCCACAAGATTTACATGGTTTGTTGTCACAGATGTTTTTATTGTTTGGTGTTAGATATCTGGATTACATCAAGTAGGTGATTACTATGTCAGCTAAAAAGGTCAAGGTCCATACTTTTTATTTCAAACCATCATAAAGAAACCTTTCTATAATGACACACGTGTCTATACTGTAGATCTCTCTCTACTCATTTTAAAAAAAGCTTATATCTGACACATTGCTTAACATGAAGGATTCAGTATTTTGATAATTAATAAATGTCAATATTCATGCTTAAGAGAAATACCTGTGTACTGAAATAATTAAATTTTTCAAAGCAAGTTTCTTATTGAAAGATCAGATTTTATCATTAAAAATACACAATTTATTGCAGTAAAAGTTGTTATTATTAGAGTGATATGCCCTAAAAATGTTCTTAGACATTTTTTTCTGGTTGCTATTCTTTAGTTGTCAGATGTGGCATCATTCCGTCCTAAAATTACAAGAATTCATAAGGTTACTGTCTAATACTTAACTCTAAAGAAATCTTCATTTCACATAAGCATGCATTTTGATTTGAGACATAGTAAAAAATCTTTAAAGATATATACATCAACTAATTTGTTAATCTTGTGCCACTTTTAGCATTTGTCACACATATAGACCAGGAAATTGGCTCCATCTCATTCTAGCTCTGTGTTGAATTAAAAACCTCTACTGCAAAGAAGAGCATGATGTGGGGAAAGAATAAATTTAGTTCTTTCCTTAGTAATGCACATATATTTCCATACATTTCACATCCTAAGGGAGCCTGTGAACGCATTCAATAAATACAAAACTGTAATTCCAGGAAAAGAGAATTTTTATGTTATAAATTTCACATAGTACTTTGTACTTAAAAGAACTGAAATTACAAATGTCATTATGTTTTTATTCTTTTATAAAATACAGGATATAGAAAAAAAAAGGGAAAGGCATTGAATTTTAGGGTCATCAGTATTTCTGAGGGTATTAGGTGACTTAGAACAAAAAATATATATTCTACAATGGCACTTGTAAATTAAGAAAATTGTGTCCAGCCCAACTAGATCTACCTTACATATACTGAAATCAAAATCTTATACGTAAGCATTTGTATCAAACGATTGCCTATCTTCACCTTATATATTAAGGTCAGTGAAAAGAGCAGTTTATGGACAAAGGGCAATAATAAAGAGGTAGCCTTTAAACATGATTAGTTGGTGTCTATTAAAGATGTGTTAAAATGAAATATATACTGCAGGTGAAGGAAATTACTAACTCCTAGGATGATGGACTTGCTATATGTGTATTTCACTATACTTTTAAAATATTTGTGAATTTGACTGCATTCTGAGGGACAGAGCAATGTGGTAGATTTATGAGGGTCTGACGGAAACAGGGCTAGGAAAGATTATGGCATACTTATTTAGAAAAACTGAGAACTGAAGGTTCCTGATTTACACTGACACGTATCTAGATGAAACTATAGTTTGCAAATTGCCTAGAGGAGTTATCTTATATTAAGTGTTTGATGGGTACAGAAATGTACATATCTATTCTATAAGTCTAGGCATACCAATGCAATATTTGCAAATACAATTTTAATGTTCTTAGATTTTCTTAAATATTTTCATTTTTATGGTCACCTCACCCAACCCTGTGTTGAGCTCCCATGCCTACCTAACAAGCCACATGGTTAGAGTTCTGTTGCATTATTTTGAATTCTTGAGATAGCATTGTGCTGAAATGTTCCGTGCACTGCAGGACTAGGAGAGATCAAACCACAGCTTAGGCACTTTTTGCCTTTTTCAACAGCTTACCAACATGTTTGACACTTTCTGCATCTTAACAGTTAGAAAAAGGTGTTACAATCCCAAATGTTCACAATTAATGCATTTCCAAAGGCTTTCAAGTTTGCAACTACATTGTGATGCCATTACATATGTTTAGTTTGTAATTAGGCAAAGAGTGACAGACCAAGCATGCAGTTTTACCAGGCACTGTAAGATTTCTTGCAAAGAAAGCCTGAGAGACTGGTAAGTTTCTTACTCAGATCAACTTTCCTTGTTTTATTCTGATTAATACAAGGTCGGTGACTTGTCTAGGAGGAGGTGGGGGGCAGGTTGGCTTTGGACTATAAGTTTTGGTATGTTAACTTCCTCCTTCTTGAGGAGATGTTACCTTTTAATCTTATTTCAAATCATTATTGTCTTAGGGAAAATCTGTATTAGTCACTACAGTCCTACTTTCATAATTCATAGTTTATTAATGCAATTAAAATTGGTGTTTACCAATGCTTTAGCAACAAAATTATGAATTTAATATCAATTTAACAATGGATGATGCTATGCATTCTAGTTCTGTCAGCATTTTTTCAAGGCAGGTGAATGCATTATACAAATATTAGGCAAAGTTTTACATAATAATCTACCTGTTAAATGGGAAGTTTTTTCAGGCTTGTATGTACAGTTGGTCACCAATTATATATATATCAATTTATTTTCCACAAAGATGTGGAAACAGGATTAAAATATTTTAAAAGATTTCACAGGCCTTTAATAATGACATAGTAATAAGCACTATCTGTTAGTGTAAGCTTTTGATCCACAATGGAGAAAATAAAGTTTATGATCAGACAACTATTTATACTTCCATTATGAATATATGTTAGGTGCATTGATAGCTTTAACAAAATTTTTCTGTGTCATAGTATTATATGAAGAGCTCTGCATTTGTGATAAGCAACATGCACTGACCCATTTTCATCAGTAACTTGAATAGTTTTCTTAAATCATTAACTTATCAGATCTGGGCAGGGATGTCTCGATCTTTCTGGATGTTTGGATAGTGCCTAGCATAATATAATGTGTACTGGAATATAAGGAAATAATTGGCACTTGTTAGTTATAAGCAGCACTTGTTAGCATAGGCTTTCTAGCATGCCAACAAGCAATTAACCTCAGCATCAGTCAATCACCTTTTCCTAGTTAACTCGCATTACACTTTGAGGACAGCTGCCATCTTCTTGTGGAAAAATACATGTGACTATGCCCCTGACTGTCATGTGAGTTTTAGACCAGTGTAACTTTATTCTATCCAAAAGAATTAGAGCTTTCTAAATAGTCGGGTAATCAAGAAAATTATTTTTCTTCCATGACTGTAAATTAGGAGTAAGTGCACCTAATTCACTGGAGCTGCATCTGTTTAAAACTGTGGCACCGAAATTGGAATCAATCTTTTCTTTCTGGACCTAAGAGGTGAAAGTGTGGTACTGTACGTAAGTCAATCAATGCAATGATGTTGCTTAGCAATGTAAATGCAAAAGAGTAGATTGCTGATGCCAAGAAATTTGCACCCACATATTGCACCTGTCAGTAAATGGGAGTTTGCATTGCAACTGCACTGCAGTGTGGAATTAATGCCCTAATTAGAGACTTCTTCATCTCTATTAGGTATGCCTGACAAGACAATATGGTGAGCTTTTTTATCATCTCATCATTGATATGGGTGGTGAGGTTTTGCTCTATTTTACTCTTTTTGTTTGGTTGGTTCTTTTCTGTAAGACATAGCAAAGACTTTAAATCAATTTTTGATAGGAATAGATGACCAGAAGAGAGTTTGTGTGTGTTATTTGTGTAGAAGAGAGAGGTTGACAGTGGGTTAATAAAACTGTTTTTTCCCATTTCCCTACATGTAAGCATAATTTTCTTGGAAGAAAGGCATAGAAGAACTGAACTGTGATTTAAAGCACATCATTTTATTTCAATAGCAGGAAGCAACTTCCATAAATGACAACTTTTTTCTTTTGATAACTCCAGTAAAATACAGAGATGACACCTGTATGAAGCATTATTTTTAGAAAGAGGGACTGGGACGCTTCTTCTCCCTTGGCTATCAAAATGACATATAAATATCATTTCTTTTACTTTTTCTGTGAGTTTTGTGACTTGTGCCTTGGTGTGTGACTGCGATATGCATTTTTTGTTGACAGATGTGAATAAGGTATAGAGAGTACTAAATAAAAGCATGCCTGGTCCAAATGGGCAGCAATATGCAGCGAAAAGCAAAACTAAAAGGAAAAGAAACAAACAAAAAAATCC
>WEKY01023205.1:0-22868 GCA_013390045.1 Picathartes gymnocephalus
TCCTCTTCCCTTCCCTCTCCCTTCTTTCTTTAAAACTGATAACTGTCTTGATGGAGAGTTTCTATATATAACCAGGGAGAAAAGAGATAATTAAGGGAGAGACAAAAGGTTCTCATCTAATGTAAATTGGCCTAATTCCACTTACTTTGCCAGAAATCACTTCTATTCTTCTTCATGTAGTTTAATCTAAATCTGGAGTTAATGCAAAATAAAAGTGTATTTAAGATGCTTGAGAGCTCAGGTACTTACATTTCAGGGACAGAATAATTATGAGGAATGAAATGAGCAATTTATGCTGTAAAATAGCATCTATATGTTCATTGAAGGTAAGATCCAAATATAGAGTCAGGCTTGAGAAAAAGTTTATATCTCCACAAAACTACCTGGTCAGTCTATTCTGGCTTATTTTTACATAATAACTTCTGAGACATCCAAACACAAAAACATACAACTCAAAATCCAATTATACAGGGTACTCAAGTTCCCATTGGACTTCTTGACTCGAATGTGCTTGTTGAAATGGTCAAACAATAATGTGCAGTCTTTGATCTGCATGACAAATGAAAATTCAAATGAGACTAAGGTGTCTTTAGTAACTCAAGGCTGGTTAAGCATAGACATAAAACTTTCAAACAAGGATTATACTCTGACTGGGACAGGAGAGATCACTATGCAACTCATGACTTTGTCACAGGCCACTGACAAGATCTTTGACAAGTCAATTCTCCAGCTGGGTAACTCTCTGTGGCGCGTCCCAAAGCCAAACTGGATCCCTCATTCTCAGTCCTGAGAGGTGCAGAGACTGAATGCATTTTACGCTGCATTAGAAACAGAAGTGCAGGAAACCCCAAATCTCTGATTGACCCATTTAATCCCAGCACTTTATAGGAGTACAGAAATAGAAGGAAGTGTCAGCTCTAGCAGATCCATGTCATGTCCCTCTCATCAACCTGTCAAGTCCCATCATAGAAACAGAGATTTTTTTGTCTTATGCTTTTCCTCACCGAAATTCCACACAAGGTTGGATGGGATATCTTGGGAAGAAATCCCTGTGAAGGTGGTGAGGAGGTGGCACAGGTTGCTCAGAGTGGCTGTGACTGCCCCATCCCCCAGCTCTAGAATAGTGTAGGTTGTAAGGGACCTTCAAGATCGTTTCATTCCAACCCCCTGCCATGGGCAGGGACACCTCCACTATCCCAGGTTGCTCCAAGCCCTGTCCAACCTGGCCTTGGACACTTCCATCCATTTATTTCTCTCCTGGTTGCAGTGGTGCAGCTCTCAGACAGGCTCTTCCCATATCCATGAGTAGTCATTCTTTTATCTTTGAACATAGCACAGAAAGAGTTGGCTCTTGAGGAAAAACATATGAAGAGTGAATTTTACCAAGCTGAAACAGAGTTGAGTGCTCTGAATGCCTACACACAGCCTGTCCTGCTGCCTCTGAAACACCACAGCCTATTTCAGGCATGTGTTTCTTTGTTCTAAAAGAACTTGACAATCTTGAAGGACATTTGTAAGAAGGAAAGGACCTTCATTACAAGTTAAAATGCTTGTAGGCAGGAGATGTGTTTTCTGGAGGAGGTAACTGGCACCTTTATTATATTTCCTGACAATTTGACCTTAAATTGAAAAGGACTTGAAATCATATTTAGGAAAAGGTATTGTAAAAAAATAAAAGTCAGACTTACATCTTGTTCAGAATAATAACAGCATCTAGCTCCTATGGAATATTCTTTGGCATTTCATCTGGAAAGCTTTTATTGAAATAACAAGTGCCTTCCCTCCACTTTACAAAAGTAGAACTTAATTGAGCATGAGAAAAGAGGAGATAAAAAAGGACAAGATGCTCAAGAATATTCAATAAATAAGTAGCACATCCATAATGTGGTATGTTGACCTTGGATGACTCCTGAGCAACCTGGTCTAGTGGAAGGTGTCCCTGCTCATGGCAGGAGGTTGGAATGAGGTGAGCTTTAAGGCCCCTTCCAACCCAAACCAATTTGGATTCTATGATTCCATCCCGAGGGCAGAGGGAGGAAATATGATAGAAGAGCTGGTGGGACAAGACAAGAATAGGAAGAACTCACACCAATCACCTTCACAGATGGAACAGGCTCAAATTGAGAAAGTTTAATTTAATTTGCTGCCAATTGATTATACAGTAGAACCAAAAAAGCCTGAAAAACACCTTCCCTCCCACCCCTTCCTCATACCCAGACTTAACTTCATGACATCCTGCGTAGACCCTGGAAAGATAAATGAGAAGAATCAGAGAATGGAAGATTGTTTTGGGTTGGAAAAGGCCTTAAAGATCATCTGGTTCCAGCCCTGCCTTAGGCAGAGGCACCTGCCACTATCCAAGGTTGCTCCAATCCCCATCCAGCCTGGCCTTGGACACTTCCAGGGATCCAGGGGCAGCCACAGCTTCTCTGGGCACCCTGTGCCAGGGCCTCCCCACCCTCACAAGGAGAAATTTCTTCCTAACACGTAATTTAAATCTCTTATAGTTTGAAATGGTAACCCCTTCTTCTATCACCATCTGCCCGTGTGAAAAGTCACTCTCCCCCTCTTTTATAAGCCCCCCATCCTTACTGGAATGCCAAAATGAGGTGTCCCCAAAGACTTTTTTTCCCCAGCCTGCGCAATCCTGGTCTGGACCCTCCTGACAACCACACAACTTGTTCAGTGGCAAGATTTCCCTTTGGCTTCTGTTCCACAATGGCATTTTCTCATCTCTCTCCCCAGCCTAAATCTAACTCACAGAACGACCTGTTCCAGTTCAAACTCATTAAATTCAACCCACAATAAAATCATTCAAGTTGCTAATTCACCTCTGAACTTTTCAGAGCTGGACGTTAAAGCCCAGTAGCTGCCTATCACACACCACTCCTACAGATTTCCCTCAGTGCAATCAATTTCCACCTCTGCTGTGCTGGTTGTTGCTGCAAGAGTCACTTTTTGTCATTTTCTATAAAGTGCAAATGCTACAGGCCCTTCAGACACTGTCTGCTCTACACACACAGCGAACCCACCTTTAAAAATGTTTCTCATAAATCTTTTCTGTCACCTCTGCTTTGCCAACATTAAATTGAAAAGAGGGGGAAGGGGAAGGAAAAGATCCTCTAAAAGAGTATTCTGGGTTTTGCTTTATAACAATTCATTATTTTTTTATTATTTTCCTTTATTTTATTTTTAACTATAAGTTCTCTTTTTTTTTTTACATTGAAAAATCAAGTTATTATTTCCTGGAGGTTTACACTCAAAACCTCAGACTGTCAGTTCATTTAATGTCACTTTACTTTATGCTTGATGCCAGTTTTAATGCTCAGCAAGAACTGACAATGCAACCCTTTCACAGCATCAGCTGACTGTGTTTTCTTTGACAGAAAGATTTCAAATCAAGGATTTAATAAACTAGTAGCTCTTCCAGTTAGCACTGAAATGTTCTTTCAATTCCACCACTTAAAGAACATCAAACAGACCTCAGCTATACAGCAGAGATTACAGCTAAACCAGAAATGCAGCTGATTTACATTCACAGGATCACCAGGGTTTGGCTGTTAGAGAGGGAAAAGATGAAGAAACATAATTTTGCTGAAAGTCAATGTGCATGTGAGTGTGGAGATGTCTGTAAGCAGACTGTATGTACAGAGGCACAGAAAAAAAAGGACAAGAGACGGGAGATGATGCATTCAGCGGTTGAGTTACTCATTTGTGAGCGTGTTCAGTGGGTGAAAGGCAGCCTCGAGGAGCTCACACACTGAGTGAGCTGGGAAAAGGTGTTACTCTCTCTCAGACTGGAGGCATCGACTCCAGACCCTTCCCTGCTGAGTTTAACACTGAATTCCACTGAGTTGCAACCCCTTACACCATTTTCCACTCACTGGCTGACCTATCTCCCATCTCAGCTTCCCACATCACACTTCTGAGTTTGGCCCAGTGTTCACACACCCGGAGGGGAGGAAATGTAAAAAAACTCCACCTCTGAAGCCTAAAGGGACCTTTAAAGTACTCAATGAAAACCATCTTGTGTGTGTGTGTTTCTCTCCCCATGGGGACGTGTGACTGCAGCTCCCCTGAGAAAGGTGATGAGGAAGGAGGGTAAGTGATGGAGAAGAGCAGCAAACTTTTTTGCTAATCCACAGCCACACTGTTGAGTTTCAGGTGTAAAGGCATTGATGATGTAACAGCCCAGGGATGCACTCCTCCAGCTGGGACAGCTGGATTGAGCTGATGTTCAAGAGTATTCCGTAAAACAGGCAATACTGGGCAGGCCTGAGGAAGACCAGAGAAGCAGTGGATGCCACCTCCCTGGAAGTGTTCGTGGTCAGGTAGGTAGGATGTGGCTCTGAGACACCTGGTCTAGCGGAAGGTGTCCCTGCCCATGCTAGGGGGTTGGAATGAGGTCGTCTTGAAGATCCCTTCCAACCCAAACCATTCTCTGAGTCCTGGAAAAGGAGTGTTTATAGGCCATGCTTGTTTGTACGCTCGTTTAGGGAACTATGCTGTAGTGGTGGGTGGGGTGGGCTGGAGTGGTTTTAAATTCCTGTGATGACTTCACAGATTAAATATGTTGTCACTAAAAATTCCTGGAAAGCAGAGTATTTCTGAGGTCTGTTTCACCTCTTTATTCCCTGAGCCCTTATTATTTCTTACAGAAGGACTGGTGATGATGACTCTTGCACTTTATCAGCTTTTTTGTCTTTCTGCTCCCAGCCAGCAAGTCCAAACCAAGCAGAATGGTGTGGACTTCTCCCTGGGAGAAATTTTTACTCTTCCACCACTGCCTCTTCATTTCTGCTTGATCTTACAATTTATCCAAGCTGTGCTCACCCACCTTTGCTCAGGAGGAATGTGTTTCTTGAAAGCAAACACCTTAATTGATGTTACTTAACTGAACCTACAGGCCTATCCACATAACAATGCTCACCAAAATTAATCTGAATTAGCTTTTTTAAGTGGATTAATTAAACTACTTTAAACTCAAATGTGGACACCCTTGTTCAAAATTAAAGAGGCTTAATTCAATTTAACTGAATTAACTTTCAAAGTAAATTAAGCCAAATTGAATTACAGCCATTCCAGTCCACACAGGGATTCAGATTCATATGTTGAGGGCTCCCATCACATCAGTCGAGCAAACAACTGTAAAGAGTTGCTGACATCTTCCAGGTTTTTGTTACCACCTCATTACCAGAGGTTACTAATCCTACTAGATCTCCTAGACTAAAATCAGCAGAACAGAAGTTATGAGTGTAATTATCCACTGAAGTTTGGTCAGGTACCTTTGAAACCTTTCTTCATTGGCAGCTAATTCTCCAGACTGCAAACAAGTAGTGGAGACAGCTGGACATGTATTCCACCAGCCCTGCAAGGGGTCTGATGGGGGAGCAGGATGGAAAACCAGAGTGG
Organism: Picathartes gymnocephalus; assembly: GCA_013390045.1. Classification (NCBI taxonomy): domain Eukaryota; kingdom Metazoa; phylum Chordata; class Aves; order Passeriformes; family Picathartidae; genus Picathartes; species Picathartes gymnocephalus. Next base: position 5,413 of record WEKY01023205.1, read on the forward strand.
TAACATCTTAAATCAACACTAAATTTCCCAGAAGTAACCCCTGGGAACCCCTGAACATCTCAGAATAACTGTTCAGAGAGTTCTCAAAATGGTTAAGTAATAAAAAGACATTACAGAAATATAATCCCATTTTTTTTGGAAGTTTGCTTCTCTTTAGTGGTGGTTCTCTGGAACTAATGTCTTTATGGCTGTAATCAAATCATTGCTGATTAAAACCAGGGAAAATCTAAACAAAGAAAACAGATTATTTAACCAATTCTTCTTACACAGTCTATAATAAAAATTCTAGATTTTTACTTAATTATTAAGACACACACTTTTTTTTCTTGTTCCCTGTCTTCAGAGAATTCCCTCTTGCTTTGCCTGGATAGCTCTTGTCTGTGCACATCCATTTCAGAGAAGTCGCTTACAAATTCCAGGTCATCCCTCTCCAGCTTCCCTGCAATAAGAGGGAAGGAATGTGAGCAGCCAGCATCATCCCCCACCAGAAAGCTGCACTGGATTGGAATGTACAGGTCTTGTAGCAGATGCGAAAAAGCCATTTAGATGAGTTTTGTAGAAAATGTCTATTTAATAAGTAGTCGCCCTTTCTAGTTTTATTCACCTGGTTCAGATTTTACCTATCACAGGCCAGGTTGTTTGGTTACACTAAGTTTTGAGTAAGCCCTTTACTGAAAACCTGTTTTTGATAGACTGGAGGTTTATTTCATAGAATCATGTGGGTTACTCAAGGCCTCATCCAACCTGACCTTGAACAATTCCAGTGATAAGACATCCAACATTTTTCCGGGAAACCTGTACCAGTGCTCAGGCACCCTCACAATAACAATTGGTTCCTGATGTCCAGAGAAACCTGTGTGTCCCTGTGTGCTCATGGTCTCTGGTCCTGGCACTGGGACCTGGCACAGAGCCCGTCTCAGTCCCCTCTGCACCCTTCCTTCAGGCATAAAAAATAACTTTTGTAGTAAGAGAGATTACAAATGTTCATTTTCAGGGGGAAATTAAAATTTCTTTTTAATCTTTACTGTTAAAAAGCCTTGCTTGGGCCAATGAATTCAGACCAGCACCTCCATAAAGCTATTTAGTCTGTCCTAGGACTGTCCCTGAGAGCCAGACGGCACCTACCTCTCTCTGCTGACCTCCAGAGTACATCTAAGCAATCAGCTTGGGTTGGACTCTTAACTTCTCCCAGGTTAAAATTACGGAAGATCCTTTCAGTTCCAGTGCTCAACCACTCTCTAGGGTAAGAACCTTTTTCTAATATCCACCCCAAACCTCCCCTGGCACAGCTTCATACCCTTCCAGCATTTGGCTGGCATCCATAACAGAAACTGAAAGTATCACCAGCATTTGTGTAATTCAAATGCTCTGTGATTGCAGCTTGTTGTAGATTGTGCAGTGGTGTTGTTATTTCCTGTCTGAATAGTTGATGTACATAACCAACAGCTACAAAAGGGCAGATAGTGCAACAAGAGGCAATTTCAAAATCCACCAGTCCTCAATATTGGACTACTGTAGGTTTTATCTCATTTTTTCTGCTTGACCCAATAAATACTCGAGGATTCAGGTTCCTGTGAGAAAAGACAAGGTAACTTCTCTTAGGTTATTCATTAATTATTATTTTTAATTCAAAGGGGTATTTTGAAGGGAGAAAAGAGAGATGTGTTTCTTTCGAAACACTGATCACAAAGGCACAGAAATTAAAGGAAAATCCAAACCCCATTTAGGCAGAAGTGTAATTCTGTCAACAGTCAAGTCTTTAACAAGTTTCTATTTCCTTCAATAAGTGAAACATTGCACAATAGGTAGCTCTGAGACAAGAAATTAACAGTTCTTTTCTCCTCTGCAGTAAATTGGAACTATTTTCTCCCAGCCTGTCTGAACTCAGTTTCATTTCACCACAAGTTGACTTAGGGAGTGAACCAAAACCCATTTGTGTCATCAGGGCTAAGATTTGCATCTCTTCTCTTTAGACAGGGAGAAGTCAGACACCTCATCTGAGCTCCTTACCCCAGGCTCCTGTCAGAGTCAATGGAGGGAAGCCTTCTGAGACAGATTCATTCTATTTATCTCAGCATACATGAATCACCTTAAGAGGAACTTGTTGCTCTTCTCTGACTATAAACTGAGCCGTAGGGTGGCAGATTCAGGTTTAAGCAACTTGCTTGCAGTTATTTAACTTAGGGCACATGAATTTCACCCTGGGAAGCTTATATTTTATTTCTCCAAGCTGCAGACCTGATTTTATGTACCTCCAGTAGCTCCCAATATCCCTTGCAAGGTACTTCAGATGTGGAAACACAGTCTTTGTCTTTATACTGAAATATAAAGAATATATTACACAGTTTTGCTATAAAAATCACAACTGTTTACAAGTAAAACATCTTCTAGACCTAAGAATTAAACTTGATTCTGTCTTTGCCTACCTTCACTTTGCTTTTTTCCCATTCACTCACCCTTCTGTACGTGATCTTGTACTTTCTCCTACTTCTGTGTGTTTGGACAAGCTGTTGCATGTGCTGATGGACCAGCAGGCTGCTTTCTCCTTGGAACGAGCAAAGAAGGGATTTAAACTCTCTTTCCCATGGTGAGGGCACTGTTGGTTATCTCCCCTTTCCCTGGCTGCCAGCTTCCACAAAACTTGTCAGGACATCATATCTCTGAGACATCTGCTCCTCGCAGTCAAATGTGCTTAAAACCAGCCCATGTGTTTGAAAACGAGCTGAGGGAGGAAGAAGAGGATCTGAACACACTGTTGAGCAGGAGACACTGCCTGAAAATTAGACTGATCATACACTTCCTCTCCACTGAGAAGTCTGGTAAAATTTCTGGAATAGGTGTACTTAAAAAGGCAATACATACCTTATTTTTGGTACAATTCCCCTCTTTTAGGTGCAATTCCTCTCTTTGAGGAGCATAGAAGCTACACCAACATATATAAGCTAGACCAAAAAAAGGCAATGATTTTTTCTTGGTATACTGGCAAAATTACTCTCTCAGATGTTCCAGTTTCTCTTCAGCTCTATTCTTCAGGACAGATATCTTCACATATTTACTTTTTACCCACTGGGCTTGCTTTTTATTTTTTTTTCTCTCCCTGGGAATGCCTCACTTTGTTATGCCCTGAAACACAAAGCATTAACAGCCTTTTAGAGAGTGCCAACACATGGTGGAGGTAGCTACCTGCTCTGTTTTCCATAAAACGGGTGTTAATAGGCTCTAGAGGGGTCCCTCAGTAAAGACACGGAGGAGTTCAAGCATTTATTGACTGGTTTGTATCTCGTAGAAATATTCGAAGTGGAACACAGGAGATGTAGAGAACAGCCACACAAATGAGAAGCTACTAATGAAGTGTTTTTACAGTTGGGGTTCAATGTGTGAGCTTGTAAAAGCTGATTAACTACTATTGTGTTTTCATCTAACTGGTTTGATAATTTGTTGGTTAAATGGCTCAGCTGAGAAACCAGTGAGTGTCCTTGGAATCATGCTGGTGCAAGAGTTAAAGCCTTGAATCCACATGGAGGGGGCAGGTTTATGTTGTGGATCCACGATCCACTTCCCCTTTAATAGGTGAAAGAAAGAATTGTCTGAAAAGTCATATTTTGTTCCTGCAGTTTTCCCTTTAAGCCTAGTCCAATCATTAAATCTGAAATCCTCTTTAATTTCTCTTTTTCATAATAAATGCAATTAAGTTGTCTTTATGTTGATTCTCTTCTTTTTCTTCTTTCATTCTTAAATATTTCTTTTTCTCATTTGCTTTCTTTCTCTCTCTGTCTCTCCTTTTCTTCTACCTCTATTTAATGACTCTGTTTAGAAGAGAATATTCTGGGCTGGATTAACAATTAACACAAAACAGTTAATTAGTGTAACAACAATACAATACAGGAGGCTTGATAAAAGCAGGCTGGAAAAACTGCAAACTTCACTTTTCCAAAGAATTACTGGAAATCTGAGGTAGGGAGTGCATAGAAAAAGTGGAAGAGTGGAAGTTTATTTTAAACAAGTGCTCTGTTTTTTTAAAATCCTCCCTCATTCCGAATTCAAATCTTGCCACTTTAAGATTGTAAAACCTGGTATCTAACGTAAGAACTGGGAATTTTATGGCTTTATTGCACGTGTGTCTCTCTGAGCCAATAGATCCCTGAAAATCCTACTGATTTTAGTCTGGTGATGGACTTGACTGTCAGTAAATCCGAGTTAGATCTTGGTGGTAAACAGGTACGAAATACAACTCTGTTTCTCAGACATCCCAAAAAGAACTCTGCAAATGGATTGGGTGTAATAAACTCATCTCTAACAAACTGAACAGCCCAGACACTTAAAAGATGGGCTGACTGAAAATTCCAAATCAAAAAATCAGTGTGAAAAGTTGGGGGTGGGAGGGTCTCTGCAAAAAAAAAAAAAAAACAAGTAGAAAAAACAACCCTCCCATAATAATTTTACTCTAAAAATGCCTCTGGGGCCCTGTTGGGGGTTGCAGCTTCTGGTTTTTATGTCTTCCTCCAGCAAGATTTGGGTTTCCCAGCCACATTGAATCTCTCGTGGGGCTCTAAGATGTAGGACCCCAGGACATGCCCACTGCCCCTTCCTGTGAGAGAAGAACCTCTGCTCCACAGGTCACACAGACCTCAAAGACAGACAGAACCCCATGAGACACTACAGCAACGTTTCTTCATTGAAATAAATTCAATCCTGATAAATAATTTTCATCCCAGTTTTGACTAATAGTCTAAATAATTAACTTCATTCTTTTTCCATTTTCCAGTCAATTCTACTAAGAAAAGGAAAATCTCAGAAAAAGTCACACAGCCACAGATCATGCTAAGCATATCAATTCATTTTTTTCAGGTGTAGTTCCTAAATATGGGGGATGATTCCCCCATCGAGAGGAAACAGATTCACAGTCACAACTTAAAGTTTTATTCTCCCCTTTTTCCACCAAAGGAAAAGGAAGTTAAAAATTATTGAACTGTTTTGTTTATAAAGGATATCTGGAAAGCAATAGTTCAACATCCTACTCAAACCAGAATGAACTTCAACACTTCATGAAGATGACCAAGTTCTTGTCCAGTTCGGTTTTCATATCTCTAAAGATGAAGTTCTACTGCCTGATAATTCTCTCTTTAAATTACCATTATAATTTCATTTATTGTAATGTTAGCCTTCTGTCTCATCTTTGTGCCTCTCAGACGGCAGTCTGGTGCCATCATTTCTGCAAACTCCCCTTAGGAGGCTGAAGACAGCACTTATATTGCCCGTTGTCCTTCCCTTCTCGAGGTGGTGATGCCTTGGGTTTTAACTTTCATATTTTTCAAATCCTGTAGTGCTTAGAGTGTAACTCTGAAGTATCTTGGAACCTGTGAGCTGCTGTTCTCTCACGTTAAGATTGACATAACAAAGCCTCTCCAAGCCTGCTCTCCCAGACTGTCCTGGGCCCAAAATGTGTAAACCAACATCTTGAGAAGGGGGGGTAAGTTGGGGAAATTACAACGTTAGCTGAAGTTTTAATTGGCAAATTTATGCTGATGTGCAAATGGACCAAAACCTATAAAGGTGTGAAGAACTCGTGACTCAGAGTCCATCTTGGGGAGTCCATCTCGGGGTCCAGTGTGAGAGCAGCCTCTGGCTCCCCAGGGTGTGCCTTTGAAGGCCTTCAAATAAATATCCACTTTCATTCCCTTCTTCCTGTCTAGTCTGTGTTTCTGGGTAGCCACTTCAGGCATCAGTGAAACAGACCTAATCCCTTCAGCCTTCCACAAAACTTGCTTTATTCTCCAGCTCCCTTAAAAGCCTGCACTGGACACACTCCAGTCTCACAGCACAGGGCTTCCCGTAAGCAAACTCTGGGGAGTAATCACTTCATCCCATCTGCCGCTACATTTTTCTTAATGTACCCACTATGAAGTTGGCCTCCATCACCGTAAGGCTGCACTGCTCACTCATCTTTGGCTTCTTGTTCTTCAAGCATCCCATGCCCCAGAACTGCCACGGAGTCATTAAATCCCCAGCCTATGGAATTTCATGAAATCTCTGTGTCCTGAGTGCAGATTTCTGTGTTTGTTTAATTTCTGGAAATCTTTACCAGCTCATCCCTGCAGCTTAGTTCCTTGTCAGTGTCAGTCCTGTTCTCCAGGAGAGAGAGGAGCTGGGCCTGTTTAGTCTAGAGAAGACTGAGAGGGGATCTCATTAATGCTCATAAATATCTCCAGGGTGGGTGCTGAGAGGACGGTGCCAGACTGTGCTCAATGGTGTCAGCAAAGGGCAAGGAGCAATGGCCATACAATAACACACATCAAGTTCCACCTCAATGTGAAGGAGAAATTCTTTATGTTGAGGGTGGTAGAGCACTGGAACTGTTGCCCAGGGAGATTGTGGAGTTCCCTCTCTGGAGACATTCCAAACCCACCTGGATGCATTCCTGTGTCCCCTGCTCCAGGTGACCCTGCCTTGGCAGGGGGGTTGGGGCTCCTGGAGCTCCTTTCCAACCCTAACAATTATGTGATTCTGTGATTTGAGTGCATGGATTCTCCATACATCATTTCCTGCTGTACAGTAATTGAAAAAATGTATCAAGAATGAAAAGGACCCCAGAGAAAAAGGAAAACACAAACACACTTTTATGTATTTTGAAGCACAGAGAAAATGAATCAAAGTGTGAGAAAACTGAGCCAGCAGAGAAAGACATAACAAGACTGACTGTAAGTTAAAAACAGACAAATGGAAATCAAAAAGCAGTCATGACTTTTGAGCACCAAAATAAACAACCAGGACAACTCATGGAGCCTCCAGTTCTTGATGTCATCAGATTAGGTCCAATTGTCTCTCAATGTGAACTGATGCAGCCAAATACAAATTACTGGTATTGACACAGAGAAAAGGAGATGAAATGCAATGGCCTGTAGAACACAGGAGGAGAAACTGAATTATCTAATGGACTCTTCCAGGTTAAGGCTTTTGAATTTATGAATAATGTCTGGGACAAATCTGTTGCTGAAATAATACAGATGTCTGTAATGATCCCTGCTCATTGAATTGCGTAGCTGCTTTTCTTGCCAAATGTAACCACTTAATGTTTCCAGAAAAATGGGCACCGAGGCACACACCATTCCAGGAATTTTTTGTTCCCAAAAGACTGATAATATAAACATTGCATTAAGTGCTATAAGATAGATGTGGACATATGCAAGGTAGATGGACAGACATCATTCTTACACATTATATCGACTTTTGTTTCCTATACACACACATAAATTGCCCTGAGGGCTGGATCCCCTCTGCTCTGGAGCCAGGCTGGGAGAGCTGGGGGTGTTCACCTGGAGAAGGATCCAGGGAGACCTCAGAGCCCCTTCTAGAGCCTAAAGGGGCTCCAGGAGAGCTGGAGAGGGACTTGGGACAAGAGATGGAGGGACAGGACAAGGGAGAATGGTTTAAAATCAAAGGAGTGTAGATTTAGATTGAATAGTAGGAAGAAATTCTTCCCTGTGAGGGTGGGGAGGCCCTGGCACAGGGTGCCCAGAGAAGCTGTGGCTGCTCCTGGATCCCTGGAAGTGTCCAAGGCCAGGTTGGATGGGGCTTGGAGCACCCTGGGATAGTGGAAGATGTCCCTGCCCATAGCAGGGGGCTGGAAATTGATGATCTTTAAGGTCCCTTCTAACACAGACCATTCCGGGACTCCATTATTAATCAGACAGCAACTGACATGAATTTTCACATCCAGCCCAATATTATTTATTTATTTTACCTGAAGAATAGTTGTACAGGAGTGGAAACAATCTACTTTTGGAGTTCCTGGACTAATTCCACCTTGCCCTTGCTGTGCAGAAGGCTTTTTTTAAGCTTATCTATATGAAATGTTGTTTCTATTAAAAAAAAAAAATTACAGTCCTGACAGAAGGATTTATCCCAAGGATTTCACCCAATATTCCCACAGAACCTTCAAATTTTTCAGGATGGCATTAGGAAATTTTTGCCCCAGTATTGTGTTCTAGAAGTGAAACCCAGTGCTCCTAAAAAATAGAGTGTGTCTTGTGCTTTTGTGAGGGTTGCTGTAAATATAACAAAATAGACATATTAATTCCTGCTTTCATAGGAATTAATTTTAAAAAACTTCCTGAAACATGCAGTGCCACCAGACAATCAAGGGTGAGAAAGAGAGAGAGATGGGAAGAGAGAAAAAGCTGGCTCCATGCAGGGCCTTTTTGCTTACAGCTATGAGACAGTGCTGCACTTTCTCCTAATAACCTTGACCTGCTTTTCCTGGCTCAGCAGTAGCATCTGTGTCACATCGGCTTAGCATCTGTTTATCAATCCAACAGCACAAGCCTGATTCCTGCTCCTGTTCTCTCTACTGCTCACAATATTAAAATGACTGAATTAAACCAGCAGAATTCAAGAAAAAGGAGGTTCAGAGATCTTCTCTTTAAAAAGAAAAGAGAAGGTGGAAAAAAAAAAGAACTAGTAAGGAAGATGAAAGCCATCTGTAGGAGCTCCATTTGTTTTATACCATTTATTTATTTAATCTCAATGCATTTAGAGGAGAATTTTAGAATGAATAATCACTGCTAAAATTTCTTGTGCAGAATTCAGGGCCACAGGCTCTCAAAACAGAGCAGGCAGGAATCCTCTCAGACTTTTTTAAGAAAAGACACGGAAAGTAAAATGAGGCAATAAATTACAATCTGCCTGCAGTCTCTGCCTCCAGGTGAAAGAGCAAAACACCAGTGAACAGGATTTAGTGCAGATCTTTAATAAACAGGGTGAAAGCTACTGGGAACTCCCCAGTCTTGCCCCTGGGGTTTACTTTGCCCCCTCTGGTACCACTGCTGTGCTCTTCCCACTTCTGAGATAGAACCACAGAGTCATAGAATATCCTGAATTGGAAGGGACTGACAAGGATCGTGAGTCCCGCTCCTGAATCCCAAAAGTCACATCACATGTGCCTGAGAGCATTGTCCAAACACCTCCTGAGCTCTGGCAGCCTTGGGGCTGTGCCCATTCCCTGGGGAGCCTGGTCAGTGCCCAGCCACCCTCTGGGGGAGGAACCTGTTCCTGATATCCAACCTAACCCCCCCGACACAGCTCCAGCCCTTCCCTTGGGTCCTGTCGCTGGCCGCCAGAGAGAGAAGAGAAGGCACAGAAAGCCTCAGTTAAAATTGAAGTATCAAACATTGGATATTATTATTTATTGTTTATCATTGCCACGCTTGGATCTGAAGGAAATCAGAGCCCCACTGTGCTGTACATGCACAATGTGGTTTTCATCCTCCAATCCCCCACCTGCACAGAAACTAAGGCAACAGGAAAAGGTAGGGAAAAAGAGAACTGGAGAAATTCTCTGATCTGCTGGAAACAGCTCCATAAGTCTGGGGTATTGCAGACTTGAGTAAAGGTCTCATGAGTACCCAGTGTTTAAAGTATAAAACAGAATAGTAAAACAGACATGCACCAAATTAATAAAAACACACACAGTTTGGCAAATCAGCACAAGTAGCTGCAGCTTCGTGGTTATGTCTCCTACATAAAACCATTTTTTTCCCAGTAGCACAGAGATTACTGTGTTCATTAATTTTGCACTGGGAAATGTTTCGGGTACTGATTTGGACAGGAATTATATGCAGAGACACACTATACCATCCTAAATTATTTTCTGGAGATCTCCCATACTTTATTTCCCTGGGAACTCTAAGATCAAAACCTGACAGTGGTGTGGCTGGACTTCAGTAGATGCTTTTACAATTACATTTATACACGTCATTATTTATCCTTCTTTCAAATGCATTAATGGAAATTTTGGACCACATCTACAGCGATGCAAGCTGAGCTGCTCCACTAGATTTTGTCCCTACATTCATGAATTTCTGATTCTAAATAAAAATATAAAAGGAAAATAGATGGAAGGGAGGGATTCACTGCAGTTATACAAACTCCGAGCTATCAAAACCATATGAGTAGATCTCAGTGTGAGGTAAATTCATGATTTACAGGCTAATTCACTGCTCAGGCCACCTCCAGTGAACTTAGATTAGTCAAGAGATGAGTTTGAAAGAGAAAACATATGTAAACAATTGTTGGAACTCCATAGGTTTCCAAACCAGTCCCAAAGGATTCTTTCACAGAGAAGCAAAGGATTATTTGGGCTATAGCTCTGCGGAGGAGCAGACAGCCAATGCTTACTTTGATCCAAATTAGTTATTCTAGAATTCTTCCCAATGTAACAGTGCACATGAATGGATATGCTACAAACTTGAAATAGGACCCCTTTTACCTTTATGTTTTTAACAGCTTTTCACTCTCTCTATGTTACTTCATCTTTTGTCTGAGAGCCATGCCAGAATCGCCTAGGAAAGCACACCCAATGTCATCGAGGTTGTAGGATTTCACCTATATTTCACACAGGAAAGCTTTATTGCCCCAGGGTTACTCAGAATCTTTCCCTAGCTCATTTTTGCAAAGGCTGGGCTTGATTCGCATCAGTTGCTGTCCAGACTTCGCTTCAGGATTCCTTGTGCCTCAGGCTGGAGACAGAAACAGCAGGAGGTGAACAACAGGTTGGGTTTCAGATCTGGCGTTTGTGGGAGGCTGGGTTCTATCACTACAGGATTACATTTGTATATAAAATAGGATATCGTTTAGGAAGATGATAACTGATGTCAGGAATAAAGCTAACTTTTATCCAGGAGGTTTTTTGGAGCAGCCAAGAGGTAGTTAAAGCAAGAGTAACATCGGCAAGAAGAAGATAGACCTGAACTTTATTGAACTTTATTCCACTGTTAATAAACTCAAGTGTTTAGGCAAAGTGTGTGATAGTATAAAGAGCCAGAGTTTTGAGTTTTTTACATATTTGTAGAAGGAACTTAGGTAAGGTGCCTACAGCTCCTACTGATTGCAGCGCTGCGCATGAATTGAAATCTCTTGTACTAAAATCTTGTTATATCTCTTGTGTATTAATATTTCTTGTTATAACCTGTTTAGGAAGGAGCAAGTCAACTAGGGACGGTATTATGAGTACATAACAGTGGCTTTCTTACTGAACACATTCCTACAGGGAAGTGCATCAGGAGATGAGGTTCATCCAACAGCCCCGTGTGTGTCACCTGCCCATTAGTCCTCACCTCCACCAACAGCTGATGGAATCCTCTAATAATTATTATTATTGATTATAATTCTTATATCTGTTTGAACAAAGAGGCAGCAAGAGGAGGAAAAAAAAAAGAGAAAGCTCATCTCTACATGCCAGTCACATAAAATATTCCCAAATGAAGCCAAATTCAGGAAATACAGATTGAGCTGCCAGACAAGCTGAAGAATAACAAGGAGCAGGTATTGGGATCAAGCTGGGATTGCCATGAGGGAGGACAGTGACCAGAGGAGGAACCAGACACTGCCAGGGGCCACGTGGGAGGTGGGACCATGTTCTTGGAGATATAGGGGGATAGGGTGTGGGCTTCATTGGTTCTATTCCATTTGAAATGGTTTTGGTTTGGTATTGCTGAGAGTTTAGGAGTTGGGGATCTCACCTGAATATTGATCTGCAAATGTGTTATGGCTGTGTACGTTCATGTGTCTTCTTATGAAGTCTGGCTGAGGTATTTGAGAAAGCAGGAGATGTCACAGATCAGTGATTCAAACAGTCTGAGTTACTTCCTGAGCAACTATCCGTAAGGAAAAAAATAAATAACAGAAGGATATATCTTTTTAATGGGAGGCTTCAATTTGGGAGACATATGCAACCAGCAGTAAACTTCTCTTCAAATTTAAGAAAAATATAAAGATGAATTAATTATGGACTGGCAGTTGGTTGTAGCCTAGGGACCAACTGTTGTTATTAGATTGCACTCCATAAAGGGAGAGGACAGGACAAACCAGTAATAAATACACTTGACTCTCCAAAGTAATTCATTTCTCAAAACTGGCAAATTATGAGATTTAAAAGGTAGGAAAAAAAAAAAACAAACAAAAAATGAGAATGAACATTGGGATGTTTAAAGAGGAGTTTATGAAGCTGTGAGACCAAATTGTGTAAAAGTAAAACTTTGTTCAAAGGCAAGGGAAATGCACTAGTTAGAAATAAGAATGCAACATGTGACAACTGGAAAGAAAGAGATCCGAACACACACAGCAATATAAATTAAACATTATAAAGTGTAGAAAATTGATAAGGGAAGCTAAAGACATCAAAGAAAATCCCGTGGTTAGTAGGATTAATGACAATGAACTTAATTTTTAGGAATAATTAGGAACAAACTAAATCCTACAAATAGCATGAGACCATTTAGTAATGGAAACTGCAAAATTGTTTAAACCCTACAGTGGAGGGTCAGGTCTCCATACGTTTCTGTTTATCTAATAAGGCTTGAACAATTTGCATCCTCAAAGAATTTATACACTGAGGAGTACTCTATATCCTGTAATTTTAAAAGTCATTATTAAATTAGTCTTGTGGCAACTTTTCTAGTATTTTTTCTAGGGTCAACTTCAAAGTAATCAGTCTATCCTTCTTGTCAGTTCATTTATCTCTGTTTTCAAATATACTGATATGACACCAGCATATTTTCCTTTTCTAGAATTTCTTTGTTATGCCAATATTGTTAAAAATTACTATCAGTGATTGACTGTGTGATTCTGTGATGAGATTACAAGATCATTTGATAGACTGTAGGTAACCTAATATTTCGGAAGGCATTTAAAATTGCTACCACATATTCTAACACACATCAATAATAAGCCCACTAAGAACTTTAAGGAAATTCCATAGAAAGAAAACAAGCATACAATGGAACAAAAAAAGGACAATAAAGATTAAGAAAATAGGTTTCATAGAGGAATAAGAAGTGAATAAAAGCTGTTTCAGATTAATTTGGTTACTCAATAATTCCATGATTCTGAAAACAAGTGTAAAGCCTATGCTGTTAAAATATGTTAAAATCAACATTAAAAAGCACAGAATGACAGGGTTAAGCAACTAGACAGAGCATCCTAAGTATCTCAATAAACCAGGCTCAAAAAACCTGAATATTTTAATATGGTTGCAAGATTTGTTCATTCCCTGTTAGACCTTCTCAGATGTTATTGCTGAATGCAGTGAAATATGTAATGTTTTGTAGCTACATGGGTTTTCTAAGGTAGAAGAGGACATTATAGTCTGACCTCACGTATAACAAGGCTACTCCAGATATTTTGCAGCCTGTGACCCAAAACATGTTGCTGTGCTTGCTAAGAACAATATGAACATACCATTCAGGAAACCTGAAACTGATCTTTGCTACACCAACAAATTAATCAGAATTTTAAAATGAAAGTTACATAAATCAAAAAAAAAAGCTTCCTTTCCACCTCTGCTAACGAGGACAACTGTCAGCTCTCCAAGTCAGTCTACAGGATGGACTATCCCCAGGTAATATAAAGTATAATGGAAATTATTCCAGTGTTTCACAACAGTTTTTTATTAAATGATCCTTGTATCAAATAAAAATCTTTTGCACAATCAAAACTTTTCTTTTTTTTTTCCCTAAGAGTACTAAAATGGGATCCTACCTTCCTAGTTTAGTCCTATTCTTTTAGTTACCCTTTACTTCAATCCAACAAAATTTTAGGTGATTTTTTTAACTTCCCATCAGCAAGCACATTCCCTGTAGGGTCAACTGGACATTGGCACCACTTGGTTTTCATCTTAGGGAGACGCAGTCACAAATGCACACACACGAAAATACAACCATTGATGAAGAATGAAAGACACAGGCCACTGGTTTTGCATTGTTTTCTGAGCTGGCATCACCACATTTTGTTTAGGGAGTACAGTAAGTAGAACATGAACTTCCAGGGATAGCTTCACACAACACTGCATTTTCTAGTCTGATATTTGCCTGGTCCAAGGACAGGATAGCTATAAAATCTTTTTTTCTGACTCTTTGTTTGAATAGTCTCAAATGCCTCATGTCACCAAGGACTTGACCTACTCATGGCCTAAATTAGAGTATCCCCAAAGGTACCCTAATTTGCCCCACTGTGCTTATACAACAAGGAACTTGTTCTAATGACCAGGAAAGTGTGGCTTGAAGGAATGTCCCAAACAGTGTTATTTTACTTTCACTCTTGACACCAAAGAGTGGTTTATCCAGAAACTGCTAAGCTTGCTCTTCACCATCTGGAATTAACCCGCACAGAAGAAATTCCCAAGGGGATGGTTAAGCTGGTTTTCCAACTGAAAAACAGCCTCAGCAAAGACCAACATCTGGCTAAAGTATCCTGTCAGAGACCTATGCTCACTGTGCATAATAAACATGGCTCACTATTATTCTTAGTTTATTTTTTTCTGTCACTTGAGATCATAAGTGAGGGGTGGGGGTGAAGCATCAGATAGAGAAGAGAAAGGAAGACAGAAATGGCGTCGTAAAAACACCAGTATTTTCAGAAATTGTAAATTTAAAATGGCATAAATTTACTTCAGAACACACAACTGCAGCATTTTCTAAAAGACCTGGGAGTTTGTACTCCAGTCAGAAGTTGATGCTCGTGTTGCTGTTGTGTCATCTCTCACTGGCAAACTGCAGCACACCACAAATGCTGGGAATTGTTCCTAGATTTTTCATGGCTGAGACTGTCTTTAGTTCCTGACAGAACTGAACAAATCTGTTCATACTTTCCTGCATTTCCAATCACTCATTCTCATCTATCGGAAAGAGCACCTGATCTTGAAAAGGTTTTGGGGAACCGTCCAGCCTTCACCATTTTACTTTCAATTCATAAGTAGCACTGAGAGAAAAAATCACGTTATTTCTAAATTTTTGTCCTCCACAGCTCATCCTGGTCTAGAACAGACAGGGTTTATCATACTGGTGGTCTGCAGTATTTGCAGATCTGTGCACAGAGAAATCCAGTTTAAATATCTTATAATTTATTATTATCTCCAACCAACTTAGCATTTCTAACACAGTTATGTGTGTGGAGCTACTTACACATCCCAAACTCTAGGCAAGCATCTTCCCTACTCTCTGTCTTCATGTTGAAAGGTCTGTTTGTTCAAATAATTTGCTTCTCAGTGTCTTTTCCACTCCCTTTTTGATGAGCAACTTCTAACTTATTGCAACCTTCCCACAAAAGCAATTTTCTGGGTAACTCTTTTCCCATCAGCTCAGCTTTCTCTCATAATTGTTTATTAGGAATACATTTATCAGCTCCAAAACTTAAAACAAGATTTACTTTCGCTATCGTTTATTTTTCCTGTTTTGCTTTCTGACACCTTCCCAGCTCTTGAACTTTCACAGCCATTCTCCACACCTTTGGTTAGCACAAGGCTGCCACCAGCTTATTCCCTGTCCATGACCTGCTGCACTGCTTTTTCCCCTGCTCTTTCACCTGACTCCCTTGATTTCATCTTAAGTCAGATTATTTCTACAGTGTAATACCAGAAAAGTGAAAAATCGTGTTTTAGTATCACCTTGACTTTCTTTTGTACCTTGATCTTGATTCCAAAAACCCTCCCAGTCTTCCAACTCCCTCAATAAAGTTCGCTTCATTTTTTATCAGCCTTCTCTTTGTGAAAAACTCTTATTTGTCTTTAGTGTCCTCTACTAACTGTATCTTCTATTATCTATGTTCAGTATGATTAGATAGGCTTGTGCTATTTTTTTGCTTTATCACTGGATTTTGTTATTTCTAACATGAAAAGAACATGTACAAAACCAAGGGTTTTTTCTTTTTTTCTTTTTTTTCTCTTAACAACCTCATACTTGGGCAATACCTGGGCTTTTGGTTTTCCTCTAATGGGGTATTTATTCCTCTGAGACACTGTTCAGCCAGGAGAATATTTATGTGGTAATAAAGAACTTTAGCAGAGGGTTGTTTGGGTCTAATAGTCTCAGGTATTTCAACACATCTTTGCTTGTCATGTGTCATGCTGAATTACATCGTGGCCTGCATGTGCAGCAACCCATAATGTAACCCATGTAATATAGTTTGAAATGTAATGTAGTGGGAAGGGGGCTTAAAGGGAAAAATCACTTTTTCGTGCCGGATAAAAGCTGTTGATTCAGAAAGAAAGCAGCTCCAGACTGTTGGGGAACTAGGCAAAATTAAATGATAGCTCAGCAACAAGCTTGCAAAGAAATTTGCAATAATAGATTAAATGATACCTGTAACACATTACATCAATATTAATAACTTCCATTAATAGCTTCCATTTTACAGCACAGATCATTTTTTGTCTGAGTCATCCAATGACTACTAAATGTTAATTCATGCCTGGCGAATTCTAAATGGCTTATAATTAAATACAAATGCAGAAAGGTAAATAAACATTCACAGAGGATAAATGTCTGGCTGGGACACAGGGGCAGAGCCATGGAGAGAAACCAGGTGTCTAATTCTCAGGACTGAGCTTCAGCCTTTTGGTAACGTCTTTTGCCTCCAATCATGTGCTTATATTGATATATTCTGGCTTCAGAAGGGATTTGCTTCTTTACTGAATAGTCTGGGTGTATCAAGGAGGAAAAGCGAGAGAGGGTACAACAGATTTCCATTTGAGGTAAAGGACTTTAAAAGTCTTTCTGTTCTTACAGAGGATCTGATTCTCTAGGGAAATGACACTATTTGCCTTGATGAGGGGGTGGTGGGGGAAGCAAAAAAAGGAAAAAAAAGAAAAAGCTGTTTTTTTCTGGCAGAAATGGTGAAATTTCACCCTTCAGCAATTTGGTGAAAGCTGATAGCTGTGGACACTTCTCAGCCTGGGTAGCACAGCAAAAGGCTGCACCATGAGAAATGGCAGATGCAAAGAGAGAGAGAAAAAAATTAAATTACACTTTAAAACTGTTGGCCAGGCTGTCCAGCTCAGGGAATCTGCTCTGCCATCCTCCCTGCTTGCACACGGCTGGTGAAAACTGGGAGAGGAGAGAACTGAGCTCATTTTTGCCAGCTGGGAATCCAGTACAAGATAAAGCAGATCATTGTGAGCCACTGGTACAAGGCGAAGATGTGGTTTAACTAACCTGGCTCAGGTGCAGTACTTCTTCCCTGTCTGAAACAGGAATCACATCACAGGGCAGATCAGCAAGGTCTAGCTCACCCTTGGAGCTGCAAATAGAAGCAGAGCCATGAAACAGTTTTGGAAGTAAAGGAAAAAAAGCCAAACTACAAAGAATCATGGTGGAAAATTCTAAAAAAAGGGCAAAATGTGCTTGTTGTATTTTGTACAAATCAACAGTGGAAAATAAGTTCCATTTTAAAACTGGAAAAAAGTTAAACTGCATTTAGATCAAGCATCTTCAAGTTAACAATTCCTACTGACCATGCTTTTTTCCTTTTAAATTCATGATGAATTAAAAGATTATTACCATTTAATTATTACATCATAATTACTTTATATAATGCAATACACTCTTTTCAAAGTGGAGTACTCAATTTGAATTGCTAATATAAAATTAAAATTGGCATTGCAGATTCTACTATTATTATTATTATTA
>WEKY01023224.1:0-13133 GCA_013390045.1 Picathartes gymnocephalus
ATCCAGGATAAATTGTGATTTTATACCCCAAGGACTTACTTGCTTATCAATTATCATGCCTGGGATTAAACTCTGCTTGCATTATGAATAACAAATGCTCTCACATAAGGGCATTGTGGGCCATTAGTAACAACTTAGAAATCAAGTTGTAATAAACTTTTTTTAAATTGATATCAGCAAACCTGGCTCAGCTGAAGGGATTGTTTTTAAACATCAGTCCATTATTCTTTTTAACCTGTACCACTGGAGTGATTAACTTTGGTTCATTCTATAGAATAGAATAATAGAATAGAATAAAAGAAGTGACAAACGAGATGTTGGCTTGGAGCTGACACCCATTTCCTCCATCCCTGACTCCTGCATGTGCTCCTGGGCCCAGGACACTGCCCCACCAGAGCTCTGGCTCTTCCCTCCTGCTGAAGTGGGAACCCCACGTCCAGTTTGTTTCCCTCTGTGGTTTCATAGGGGTGACAAAGAGATCACACAAGTACCTGAAGGGAATATCCATTTCCTCATCTCCTACATTCAAAGATCACATCTTTGCACTGTGAAGTCTCTTAGCTGCTGGAAGCTGGGTGGGCACAGAAAAGGAATCTGGCTCTGTGTTTGATCCATGTCCCTTATCCCTGGCTATTACCTGTTTCCAGAGACAGTGTCCAGGGTGGACTTTTGCTGTGATTTAGGATAGCCATTCCTAAACTCACAGGAACAAGAGCTGAGCCTTTTTCATGTCCAAGCCGCTCTCAAAGCTACAGCAGTGATCACAAGAGAAACACAAGGAATGTAAGGGGCTGGAAGAAGCTTTAATGAAAATTAGCAAATCTGAGGGGTTCTGAGAAAACAGAGCCTGCAATTTTGTGATTTTTATTTATTTGTGCATGAGGACATCACTGCTGTCAGGAAGGCCTGACTCAGAGATGTGTTTCGGTTACATTGCTACAAGTTGGACATATTAAAAATATTTAGAATTTGAGAAGATTTGCGACCTCTTTGACACCTGGAAGGTCATAGGAGGAGGCAGTTACAGAGTGTGACTGTTTTGTGCTGGCTCCTTGTGTCTGATCTCAGCCCAGCCTGAGGGAGATGATGGCTTTTGCTCCTTTCAGATCCCCACAGGCAGCCCTGCCTGGGTCAGTGCTGGTGTGGAGCAGCCAGCCCTTGCTGAAATCAGTGAATCATCCATTGCACAGGTGGTTTTCCATAGGGAAAACCCCTTTGTGTTTACCTGAGGTATTGGCTCCCTTTCCCCATGGCTGGGAGGGATATTACAGTACTGTTCAGTAAATGTTAACTATCACAAATAATTAATATCAGGCACACTGGAGAGCACCTGGGGGAAGATGAACTCTGAAATAGTATGGAATGATTCTGTAATGTGATGGGTAAAGACCTCCCCTGGATAATGAACAGAAGAAGGGCAATTCCTGCTGCAGTATCCATGGGTCATTCTTCCCTTTAGAAAAGAGAAGGTTCCCATGTCTTTGAGGTAACTTGACTGGCTCGTTTGTTTTTTAATATAGGAGGTCAATCTTCCAGGAAAGCTCGCTACTTAGTGAGTCTTTTGTCTACCAAAAAGATAACCTAACATATTCAAGTGGAGCAACTCAATTTTTACACATTTTCCATACTAATCCAGTACTAGGAATATTTATAGGAAGTGCCGACAAATGTAGAGCAATAGTTGGGTAGTCTTTAAAGTAAAATTAATTAGTATTCGGTATGTTACTATTTATTTCAGAGGCCAGATGTGTCTTCCAAAGCTGTATTTACTGTGTTCGGACAATCCTGAGACAATGAGGCAGGAGAAAGGTATTCCCAGTCTAGAGGGGTTGTTCTTCCCAGCTCAGCAAAGGGAATGGCCCCTTTTTCTGAGCAGTATTTCTGTGACTAACGCTGGGAGAGGCTGATGCTGTTAACAGCTCAGGGAACTGGAGTCAGATATTGGGCAGGCACTAACCCATCTGTCCAGGCAAGCTCCCAGCATAACTCCTGCCTTGGCTCCTTTCCTTCCCCTTTCCTTGCCTGTCCATAGTGGCAGAGGTGCTCAGGGCCCTGGCTGAGCACAGCACCTGCAGCCTCAGGCCACTTCTGCAGGCATAGGGGCGATGGATGGAAGCTGTACCTGCTCTAGGGAAACAGAATTCCTGGCGTGGGATGTGACTGGGATGCTTGGCAGGGACCGGTGGGCAGCTTTATCTTCATGTCCACACAGTAAAGGAGGTCCTGCTTGGCAGAGCCGTGATCCATTGCCACTGTGGGAACGAGCTGCAGGAACTCCTGAGCCCAGAAGAAATCCCAGAATTTATTTAGTGGAAGTCTCATGTGCCCCATAAATGCACAAGTATCTGGGCACTGACACTGACTTGGTTCTGGAGAGCTTTTAATGCATTCTGATTAAAACAGAGTGAGAGCTCAGGGCACACCAAAACTGCTCTACCTTCCACAGCATTGTCCATTTATTCTGCAGTTTTGTTGTGATTTGGGAGCTTATGGCAAACCCGGGGGTGCCTTTGCAGCACATGGCCTAAACCCCAATGTTTCTGCAAGTTGTGGTTCTCTGGATTAGCTCCGTGAAGGTCTTACTCAAAGAAATACCAGCTAGGAGAGCTCTGGACTAGAAATTGGAGTTCCTTCTGGGAGTACCAAACTTGGGTCTGATTCTTTCAGCCACACAGCAGGTGACACCCCTTTATATGGGAACCCTCTAACACAGAGGTACTTCGGCCATTCTCTCCATCCTAGATCAGCAGAGATACAGCCAGTGTATCTCTGAGATACACTGGGGCCTCATGAGATAGAACAGGTTTCTGCTCACTCTGTTTCCAGTTCTTCAAAATCCTTGGCACTTCCATAGCAAGGGATCACTTCAATAGCAAAAGAGTGTGACTGGCCTTTAGGGGCGTTGGAAATCACATAGCCTTGGCATTTCTATTTCCAACAGGCCCGGTATCCTGAGGGGTCCTGAAGGGTGAAAGATGGGAAAGGTGCAAAATGGTGCAGATGGGCTTTCTTTTGAGACTGGCTTAACATGAAAATTAGGAATTTCTCCTTTTAAGAATGCCAGTGTCTTTATCCCAAGGGAAACTTAGTGTTCCCAAGGAACAGTTATTTCTCCTTTCATCCCACACTTGCAGCACTGATAGACATAGCTGGACATCCACCTGCAGCAGTGGTGCTGAGAAGTTCCAGTGGAATCATCAAACAGAGAGAGGAGCCACTGACCTCTCTTCCCTTACAGCTTGGGAAAAGCAAACTGGCACAGTTAATCCATAGACAACTGTTTAGGAAAGCCTGACACTGATACTTACTAGGATATGCTCTTGCTTAGTCTGAATCTTTGCTCCTACAAAAGTTGTAATATTTGCAGTAGGTGTGTTTCCATACAGGGTAAATGCTATGAATCCCATTTTTGGTTAAAATTGGGAATATGTAGGCTTGAATACAGCCAACAATGCTCTGAAATTACATGGTCTTGAAGGTTTTACTAAAGTATTTATTTTTGATGTAAATATTTCATTGGAATAAAGCAGCCAGGCCCAAGGAAGCCCATGGTCATTGTTGTGTGCTGTGATCAGCAATGGATTTGTTTCCTGTTAGCTTTACTCTCTGGTTCCCTGAAACAGCTGAAAGTGGGGTCTGAAAGCTCGTGGGACCAGCTGACTTCACTTTGCCAGCTCCACCAGCTGGAACAATGGCAGAGCCTGATTCCATCCAACATGGGGATTTGGCAGGAGGCATCAGGACAGCAAGCAGGGAGGAACTGGCAGAAGGAAGGAGCAACTGGTGGCATTTAGGTAGGTGGTGCTGTTGGATTTCTCTTTAAAGGTGTGGGCATGTGTAGAGTTTAGGAAAGGGAGGAACCTGCTGGTGCATCCCCACTGGGGTCAATGCCCCACTCCCAGTCCCAGGTTATGCCTAGAAAAATCCCCGGGCTGATGAATTTCTCTGGAGCAACAGTGACACCTTGTGGGTCAATTTTAATTGTGCTCCACATGGAAATATTTGTTCCCACCCCCTCCACCTCTGCCTCTTGTGGAAGCCAGCAGTTGGAATTCAGGCAGCATTCTTGGCCATCTGCTCGGCACATCCCTAGACCTGACAGCACAAGAACTGATGGATGGCAGAACTGCTCATAGAGCAGGGTGCCAAGGGCTGCATGGAAATTCAGTTAGCAGGATCATATTATTGGGAAATAGTGTTTTAATTGGCACCTGATTGGTAATTGGATATTACACATATTTAATTAGGAAGACACAGAGAAAGCTTGGTTGTGCATGGACAACAGAAGGCTGAGGCACTTGGTTCCATGCAGGAGTTTAGGGATGGCAGTGTCCTTGTTTTAATTTGGAAGACTACAATTAATTCATGTGTTTCAGGTCTCCATTCCCATCATGGTAACCCCCCTTTTTATTTTGGTTTCCATCTCTGAGCAAAAGTTTTGCTGCTGTGTCTGCTAGTCTGCTTGCAAGACTTTATTTGATTCAGACCTATTTTTTTTTTTCCTGGCATATTGAATTTGTTGCTCCAGAGGATTTTTCATTCCAGCTGGGCTTCAGTTATTCTTGGATTCCCCCAGGCTCCATTCTGAGCCCTACTGTGATTTGCATTTGTAGCCTTTCGATAAGTAAACATTAGAGCTCCTCCAACTCTGTGCTGGCACATCCTTTCTGATGGCACTCAGCTCCTGCTGATCTTGGAGAAAAGCTGGATGCTTTGCATAATATTTTGCATGACATTCAATTATGGAGATCTTCACATTTGAAAAAAACATGGAACTGGGAGAAGAGTGATCTGCTATTAATTAGCTGCCTGATGCCCTGGACTGATGTTGATAATAATGGTTCCCCTTGGCTATGGTTTTAGTAATCCATAGGAAAACATGCCATTAGAGATATAAAAAATTCATTTCTGAAGCAACTTGAAAAATGGCATTCAGTCTTTTAATTTACTGCTCTTCTAACAGAGAAATTTTAAATAACAAACTCCAGAGTTGAAGTTCTTATTTCCAGCAAACTTGAAGATAACATCTTCATGTTAGCCCATACTTGTGCACACAAGCACTGCAATGTCTCAAAAAAGCTTTGAAATCTCTGTTATTGAACATAGTGACACAAACTGTGGGAATGGATGAGGTTTCTAAAGATGAACCACCCAGGCTGATGGGTAAGGTCCTTTCCACCTATTTCTTCCCAATACACAAAGCCATGCCCACACATTTCTGCACATACAGGCAAACTTCTTCAGTGGGTTTTTGAAAATGAATGTCAGTGCCACATATCTGTTCATCCTCTCTCCTTCCCTGGCTCCCTGCACCATCCTCATGTTAATATCCAGCCCCTGCCTTGCCATTAATGCAATGTATTGGTCTGGATTAAGGATTGTCCTGCATCTTGTACCTGGCATTGCATCTCCCAAGGTTTCCATACAGGCTGCCAAAATACTCCATTTTTGCCCATGCCTAGAAAGAGAGAACCATGATTTTCAGTATCACCACACATCACCTTTCTTGTAAAATCAGAAACATCTACAGGGATTTTCCTTCTTGGAATGATAGCTTTAAAAGTGAAGAAGTAGAAAATAGAGCTCACAACCTAATAATCTCCTAATCTTGTGAAATGGTAATTCATCACAGTGCCATCTATTTAGAAACATTATAAATCAAATGCCTTCCCTGTACCTATAAGGGTGTCTATAGCAGGTTGGTGGGGTTTAATTTATTGAAAAGAAATTAAGGGAGATAACAATCCAGCATTCTATCAGTTCCAAAACTACATTCTGTTGGGCATTAAGCGTTAATTAATAAAATAATGCAGGTGCAGTTTGTCATGAATACATTTTTTAGTGCAATCAATGTTTCCATTTTATAAATTTGTAAGGATTATGAGTTCTGATTTTTAGCCATATAGACACGTTATCAGGGCAAGGGGATGCCTGTCAGAGCAAAATGTATTGCTGCATTATCCCTTAGAATTTATTCTGCTGTCTTTGAAGGAACATTATTTTTACCCACAATGCAACTATTGGGTTTTTTACCAGGTTCTTCTGGCCTTATTAGTTTGTATTCATCAATTTTCCTCCCTGCACTTTTGCATGTTTAATAAATCACGAGTGTTTCTTAGCTGTAGGAGTACCCTTAACCCGTGGGACGTCCCTGGAAAGGGAGTTACTGATTTGCAGCAAAAAATACTTCAGTTCATTTATGCTCATTTATATTATATGAGCTGTAAAGGCAGAAGCAGGTTCTGAAGGTTATTCTCTAAGTGTGTTTAGGTCTTGTACTTTCTTTCCTCAAATAGTTTAAATATGTAATTTAGGAGAACTTCCTTCCAAAGGAGACCAAAAGCAGTTCCTTCAGGAACACTGCTGGCACTGCAGCCGCCTTGTCCACAGCTCTGTCCACACAGCAGGGCTCAAATGAGACTTTGCTCTGGCATGAAGGATCCAACTTCTTGATGGTTCCTTCCTTTAAGCTGTGCTCTAAGAAATGTCATTAATTAAAATCCATCAAAATTATGAGGAAAAGTACTGCCCAAGTTCTTGCAGTTTATTTCGAAGGTTTGTCCAGCTAGCAAACTGTCCCTATGTTTGGAATTATTAGAGCATCAAGCTGCAATTTTTATTTATTTTTTTTAATGACTTGAAAGCTAACAGGAAAATTCACATGTATGTTTTCCTAAATATGAGCATTTCCAGTTACACTGCAGTGATTCAAGCAAATCCCAGTATCTGTATTTTTTTCAATAAGCCTCACACTCTCACTTTACCATATCCTAAGCTTTGTAATATGTGGTGCTGAGGCACTTTTAACACAACTTGCCCTGCAGTTCAGGGAAGTTTGGGATTTTGCCTGATGTAGCTGAGAAGAAAACTGCCACCTACATGGAAAATGCAGTGAATTAAGACAGCTCCTGATATTGAAAAGAAGAAAAGAGACTGACAGGTACGTCCTGAAGACCTTGTTAAGGCTCCTTAAGAATTTGCCTGGTTTTCAAAAAATGCCAAGGGCTTGACAGGTGGTGAGGAATGGCATTTACCAAAGTGATGGAAAGTGGTGGAGAACCTGAGAGTTCTGAAACACAAACGGTGATTGCTTCTGACTGCACTCTCTGCTCATGTCGGCTTCTTAAATATGTCATCACTTGAAAATTTTAGATACAAAACTGAGTGACAGAATCTTCTTATTACAAACTTTAAAACAGTTTATGGCATTTTGATTAAAGGTGGCCCTGAACTGGTTTCGTTGCCAGGTAGCAGCTCTGCCAAGGGGGCAGCAGCAGGGACATTTCCAGGGTCAGCAATGTGGCTGAGAAGGTGAGAAGGCCTCGTGCACAGTGCACAGAGTTGGGCTAAAAAAGGGAGAGTAGCTCCTCCTTCCCAGATAAATTCTTGTGGACATAAAAGCTGGAAAATTAGAAAGTATTTTTCAACAGTAATAGCTATGAACTTCTCACAGGAAGGTGCACATGGTTTTGCTGTGTTTGAAAGACGTCTGGATGGAACATTCTGGGGGATGAGGTTGGTGGGTTTTTCCTCTTTAAATAAAGATGTGGCATTTGAGTCATGGCAAGTAGGAGGCATTGCTGTGTACTTTCCGTGGGTGCCAGCTGGTGTCTGTTCAGGAGGAGAGTGGGAAAGGCGTTTCCTCAGTGTGGCGCTGCAGGCAGCGCTGGAGGCTGGGAGCAGCCCGGGCTGCCTCTGGCAGGGAGTGGAAGCAGACAGGGACTGTACCTGTGAAGGGTGGGCGGCACCTCGCCAGCAGAAACAAGGGAGCGTGTTTCACAGTTGCCTCATCTTCTTTGCAAGTGCTTCCCTGGGAAATGCAAAGTGAAAAGCAGCCCAGCCTGGTGCATCTTTGGCATTTACAATAGAGAATATTTTCATCCTTTTGAATTGTTCCTCTGCAGCTTGGCCATCCATACAGAAATGGCAGGATGTGTCTTGAGTGTCACCAAAGATGCTGTCATTGCCCTCTGGGTGGTGGGACCACCGCACTTAAATGGGATACTGGTTAGAGAGGCTAGAAAAGGATCACAGCTTGGAAGGTGTGCAAGGAATTCTGCAGGTGTTGGTGGCATGGTGCAGGGTGGGGGAGAAATTCAGAAAAGGCTTTGAAGAGACGTGACAGTCAATGTTTATTCTGAAGCAGCTGTTACTTGTTTATTCATGTTTTCTGGAAGGGGATTTGAATCCAGGCTATATAAGCAGGAAAATGATGGAGAGAAACTGTGGATAAAAATGAGAAATCGAGGAATTTGTGAGAAAGACAAAGATTGTGGCATGTTTCAGTTTTTTGGTTTGTTTTGTTTATGAGGAAGGGCTGATTGACTTGTGGAGAGAAACTGTAACACACAACCAGGGTGTGCTTTATGGCCTGTGAGCTGAATACACAGATAAATTAACACCACCACCACATCACCCTCTGGATTTTTCAGATATGTGACATTTTTTACACTGTGTTCCTGGTTTAAAGGCACAAAAGAAACTAGGAGAGGTAGAGTGCTGAGACAGCTGGTCTTTGTTCACCTGCAGTCAGTGACCCAGAGATGGAAAACTCTGCTGGGATCCTGCACATCCTTCATCAGGAGATTAATAAAATCTAGCAATATTTCTGATGCTTGCAGTAACTTGTAGGAGTTGCCCACATTTTTTCTTGTTCTTTGTAGTAATTATTCCAGTGTGTTTCATGTATCGGGCACTAAGTGTGGTGTAGTAATTGATTACCCCCCTACCACTCCATATGGACATTTCAGGGGCAGGAACACATTTCATCAGACAATTTGACTTTTGGCAAGAATTTGCAAAGTGTACAGATAATCCAAAAGTCACTCCTTGTAGTAAACCTTGTGTTAAGAACACTTCCTGTGTTTTAAAAATCTATTGAAGCTGAAGTATTATGCTAAAGTTAGCATTACAGCAAGAGCTATAGTAGGAACTAAAATCTTAACAACTACAATATTTATAGCTAAATTCACATCTAATACATTTCCCTTTGCAGGGAGGTGAGGGAAAGGATATTTGTGAAGCCAAAGATTTCTTGGGTCGTATTTTTCTGTAAGTCAGCATAAAATCAAAATACTTGATCTGGACACAACAAATCTGCTATTTTGAGTGAAGATAATTTTGATAGGCATGCTGGTTTTGGCTGGGAAAGAGTTCACTTTCTTCGTAGTAGCTGGCACAGGACTGTGGTTTGGATCTCTGCTGAAAACAGTGTTGATAATTCAGGGTTGACTTTGTTATTGCTGAGCAGTGCACTCACTTTTACTTTTCTAATTCTTTCCCCCATCCCACTGAGGGGGAATGAATGAGGGGCTGGGTGAGGCTTAGTTGCTGGCTGGGGTTAAACCATGATGTGTTTAAGGTCTGTCTCTTTCTGTACTTCCAAGAGATTTATTTATTTATTTATTTATTTATTTATTACAATGTTATGATTTCTGAAGAACTCTCTGGCCTTTTCTTGCCTGACCCCAACTGCAGCAATACCTTAATACCCTGTGCATCCCACACAGTGCTCTATCAAATCCCTTTTCCCTCTCTATTCACCATTTCACAGTCCCTCCTGAGCCTCCAGGCTCATTCAGCAGAAGGAAGCTCCAGGGCCTCCTCCTTCTTTCCCAGCCTCTTAGTGGATCCAGTGGAGGTCTGAGCATGGGATAGATAGCACAGCTGTGAAAATCCTGGTGGATCCAGCAGAAATCTGGTGGAAATTCCATGTGCAGTTTGGAGGCACTCATCAACATGATGGTAAATGAAAAATAATAATGACAATCTCAGTAGCACAAAACCACAAGGAATATAAGATGCCCAGTATTGTCCTCAGCTTCATTTCTGATTCCTTTTGATAACTGTTGGTGCCACTCTCTGGCATCTGGCCAGAGATCATCACTTAATCCAGCTTCATTTATTCATTTCATGTAATTACGACTGTGGATTACGATGACTACAGAGTTCAAAGCTGCTTTGTGTTTGCTGTGATTTGTCTGCAGCATTACTGAGGGATGTGTTTTCAAAGACTGAGCTGGGCTAACAGGGCCACTGAGTGGTGTCAAGCTGCATTTAGCAACAGAGAAAAGGACTTTTTTTTTGTAAATACTGCGGAGCAGGTCAGCATACAGGACTGGGAAAAAGGAAGAACCAGGAAGCCTGGAATATGAGAGGCAGTTAATGTCTCAGGCAGGGATACCCTCCCAAGCCTGCCCTGGTGTCACGATCTGCTAATACCAGCGGGGGTCATGATGGTTTGTTTATTGATCTCAGAGTGCAAAAGACACAAGGGATTTCAGTTTTAATCAAAACAGCGCACCTTTATTAAGTGCCCACAACACGGTAATGCGATAGAGGAGAGAGAGAGAGAGGTAAAGAAAAGAATAGAGAGGAAGAGCGGGGGGGAATAGCTACCAATGGATGAGATTAAGTCCTCGTGGTCCTCTGCCAATAGACTCGTCTTCTTTCTGTGGGGAGATCTCGATCTTGGTTAACTTCAAAAGTCTCTTTATAGTCCTTTTCAAAAGTGAGGGGCAATTGGCCAAGAGGTGGGGAAATATATAACCACTGTTATGAGGTTGGAACAGGTACAGGACAGGTCGTTTCTTCCCACTTCTGCAGCGAGCACAGTGCAGTCCACCGTGACCTGCACTGGTTTCCACGGGAATGCATACCAGTTTTGGTCCAGCAGGCACACCTGCAGGCAACACTTGGCAGACATCCCACCTCAGCCAGGCCAGAAATTCTGTGCAAAGTTTTTGGGGTTTTAGGGTTTCAGTCTCTGTCCTTGACGGCAGTCGTGAGGCAGATGAGGGATCTTCGGACCATCTCTCACACCTGGCAGTGGAGGGGCACGGAGACATTTCTGGGCTGGGAATTCCAGGAGCAAGCCGGGACACAGCAGTGAGGACAGGCTGGACCTGCAGAGTCTTCCCAAGTGCCTTGCACAGGGAGTGATCCATTGGGACTGTCCCATGGAGTTCTGGGAAAGGGATTATGTGTGTTCCAGGAAAAGCATTGGTTTGAGCCACTCTTTAGAGAAAAGTACAGGAAATAGGGCTCCATCTTCTCCCAGTCCAGGGGCAAAATATTCATTGGCCTCATCGTGAGCAGCACCAAGCCTTGGCTTCAGCTACTGAATCAATCCACAAGAACATGGAAGGCTCATGTGTTTTGTGGAGAAAGACATTGCAATTTCTGGGGAAGCACCTAAGCCCCTTCTGCGAGCAGCTGAGCGGTGCTCCCTATCAGGAGTGCTCCCCAGCTGAGCTCTCCTAGTGCTGGGAAGAGCCCCGAGTGTCCCAGGGTGTCAGGAGCTCGTGGAATGCATGGCCTCCTGCTGTGCTTTGGCTGAGCAATGCATTGTGCACATCCCGAGGTGTGAGCAGTGCAGTATTTCTGCACACAGCTACCTCTGAGAGTCACCTTGAGTGGGGCACAGCCTGCAAAGAGCAGAGAAACACATCAGCGCCTGCAGGGAGGGCAGCTCTCAGGGCTTTGTAGCAACCCAGCACCTGGGCTTTACAGCAAAGACATATCCAGGATGGAATTCACTCATAGCTGGGTTTCTAATGATTGCTCTAGCAAGGAGAAAGAAGTGTCATGTGGGAATGGGTTTAGACTTCAGCAGCAATAAGTATTTTGGAGATGTGTATGTGATCATTTAAACCACTTAAACTGTCCTCACCTGCCTGAAGGAGACAGGGAAAGTGGGAAACCAGCAGACAAAACTGGTGCTGCTGTGTGATATAATGAGCTCTGTGTTCAGTTCTGATCTTCCAACTTTACCATTTTGAGGAAAGAAGGTGCAGAGAGGTGTGACAAGGGTACCCAAAAGTACACTTGACTTCTGTGTGAGCAGACTAAATAGATTAGAACTTTTTAGCCCTCCAAAAAGGGCTGAATGGGAGACATGTAGTAGTCGTGGGGATAGAGGGGCTGTAATGAATTTCTAGAGTTCTGTAAGTGCCATGGAAATCTAACCAGGCCTACTATTTCTCTGCTTTTTGTTACATGAACACTGGAGACATCAAATTAAAGCTGTACCAGTAGCTGAGCAGCAGAGGGACACAGCCCAAAGCAGGGCTGCCACTGCTGCCATC
This sequence comes from Picathartes gymnocephalus, assembly GCA_013390045.1. Taxonomy (NCBI): domain Eukaryota; kingdom Metazoa; phylum Chordata; class Aves; order Passeriformes; family Picathartidae; genus Picathartes; species Picathartes gymnocephalus. The sequence goes on from WEKY01023224.1 coordinate 12,087, forward strand.
CTTTCAGCAGTGACTGGTCCTGATGAGAGCCAGAGCTGGGCGTGACGCCGTGTGGGCAGGCACAGCTCCAGGCAGCTTGGTCACTGTCCCCACCACGCTGTTTAATGCCAGAATCTTCTCTAAGAAACAGGCTGGGCATTGGTGGGATGCAGGGATGCTCTTGCTGTGGGGTTGGCAGCAGCAGAAAGTGTTGTAGTCCTTCCCAGACTCCTCTGTGGCATCAAAGTGCCCCAGGCATGAACAGCCTGGCAGTGCATCCACCTCGAGCTGAGGTACCTCCATGGCTCCTTTGGCTCCGGGGCTTTCTGTGACCTCTTCTGTCAGATAGTGGAGAGCTCTGAGCCCCTGAGCTCATAAGCCCTGGTGATTTCATGGTAGGAATCAAACCTTGCTGGGGGCTCAGCTTTGCTATTCCAGCTTTGTTATCACTCCTTGTTTTGGGGTGTGTGTCACCCATGTGATGTTCAGCTACGTTCTTCCCAGAGCAGAGTCAGTACTGGCTGGGTCCTGCTCAGCAGAGCCAGGGTTGGCACTTCTGAGGGGGATGAAGCAAACACACACTTGCCCTTTTACTCTGAAAAGTGAAAACAAGGCGAGTTTGCCTTTGGAAGTGTGGGTTTCCTTCTGTTTCTGCAACTCCCTGTCCTTAGGTTGCTCCTTTTTGTCTTTTAACATAAAGCAGTGTTACCTCATGCTCCACAGCACAGAAAATAGAGGAGGCTCCCTGGGTAAAAGCTGGATGGTTCCCTGCTGCCTTCAGCCTTGTTCTGCAGTGGATTTTCTGTGCAAACCCCTTACAAGGGCACTGAACAGGCTGCTGGTGGGAGGGATCCTTTCTGTGCTGTCTGTGGTTTGCAAACCCCTCACTCCCACTCAGATCAGCAGCCTGACTCATGTAATTAATGGCCCCAGACAGAATTCAGTGTTGGCCTAAAATAGTTATTACCATCCAGCTACTGGTTAAACATGTAATTTTTCAATTCCATTGAGTTCTTTCCTCCCTGCTGGTATTAGCCTGGCAACTCTCACACTGCAGAGATTCCCCCT
>WEKY01023231.1:0-33174 GCA_013390045.1 Picathartes gymnocephalus
GCCGCGGAGGGGGCGGGCCGGGGGCTAGCGCCGGCTTGCCTGAGGTATCCCAGGAGCCATTTAGCGCGAATGGGCGGAGCCCGGATGAGGAAAGTCGTCGCCATTGGCCGGCGGCCGCCGTGCGTCAGGCGCTCTGGCCAATGGGCGCAGAGCTCCGCCCCGCGCGGTGTGGCTGGCGCGGCGGCGGGCGGGGAGCGGCCCTGGGCGGCCATGACCGAAGCTTTGCTGCCGCCGCCGTGACGGCGTGGGGGGGCCGCGAACCGCCCCGGCCGCCGCATGGAGGCCCAGGAGGAGGCGCGGAGGCGCAAGGTTGAGGCTGGCAGGGCTAAGGTGAGGGGAAGGGCCCCGGCGGGGTGGAGGCTGCGCCCGCCCTGGTCTCGGTGCGCTGAGAGGACTGACTGGCCCGCGCGTGGGGGGCTTCGCTTCTGCCCGCCCCGGGCCTCTCCCCTCCCTGGCGGGTTTCGTGCCGCACTCAGAGTTGGGTGCGGGTGGCGCTCCCTTGGCGCCGTGGCTTCGCAGGAAAAGTCGTGCCCAGCGGTTCTTCTGCGTGCAGGCTGCCTGCCGGGCCCAGATCCCGCTACACAAACATAGAGACATTCCCTGGGGCGAACACAGAGCAGCTGACAGCACTGCATATACCGTCCCTCAGGCTCTGGTTTGGTTTGGGTTTTTTTTGTCCTTGCCAGCTTTCCCATTTTTACCTAGGATTTAGTTACTTCTGGGAATAGTGCATTTCCAGTTGAGCATCCCAAAGAACAGGTGTTGTTTTATTACTCCGCTGGCTGACTCGCTTGGCTGTGTGTCCGCAGGTGAGTTAGCACAGAGCTGGGCTCCGTTTGTTGGTTTCCAGTCACGCCGGTAACAAACACGTCATAAGCTTTGAATATTTAGGTGTCTTCACTTGTGTCTAGTTTAGGGACTTTGTAGAGCTCACAGGATGAGGCTGCTATATAAAGATAACATTCTCCATGTAATTGTTACCTGCAAACAAGTGTTTAACGCTGGTTATGTGCTAACCCCATCAGATAAAAACTTCTCCTTTCTTTTGGTAATGATGTTCAAGGAGCTGGTTGGAAGTGCCTGGTTACTTTCCTTTTAATTCAGCATTTCTGCTGGGTTTTGAGCAGGTTTTGTCGTATTTCCCTTCTGGATGTCCCTGCTAGATAAGGCTTTCTAGTCTGTGCCTGCTGCATTCCCCTGTTCTCAGTATTCCAGTAGGACTGGAATGGGGGCTATTGCTAGACAGGGATAGCTGAGGCTGCACAGAGTCGTGGGAAATTTGGACCCATCAGATCTTTCCAGATCCTGCCCTTTCTGCAGGGAGCCTGTCTGGATATCTGGCTGGTGGGGTCAGAGGTGGCTTGGAGCTCTCCTGTCTGTGCTGTGTTTCTTTTTCAGCTGCTCCCTGCCAGTGCCGTGCACAAGAAAATCAAAGAGAGCTTTTCTGGAAGGGAGCAGGGTTGTAGCTGGAGCTGTGCTGAAACACAGCATGGGCAGTACAGCTCCTCCATCCCTGGCCTGGCCCTCCCTGATGCTGCCATGGATTCCACACTGCCTGCTCTTGCTCAGCGGTTTCTCATCTGCCTGCCTTCCCAGCCTTGTTATGTGCTGTGAGAACACAATCCTCTGCTGGGTGACAACTGCATCATTAGCTCAAGAGAGAGATCTCTGAGAGCAGGAGTTCTTAAGGTTGAAAGGTCACCTTAGTATGGCACGACTTGTGTTATCATAAATTAATTCCAGATACAGGACCTGTTTATGATTAGAAAAATGTGACAGACTTAGCTTGAATAAGTTATTAGTTCTCACCTGTTGGAAAACTGTTGTTTGCCATTAAAAAAAAAGTAGGGACTTGCCTTATGTTTCAAGTTATACCTGCAGAGCCAATGTTGCATTTACTTTTTTTTATACTGTGTGCTAAATCTCTCTCTTCCTATTAAAAAAAAAAAAATCATTAGCAGCCCCATCAATGTTGCTGCTGCATGGTATGCTGAGAGGAGAGGAAGAGTTGTAGAGAGGCAGAGGTAGATGTAGTGCTTCCTCTGCTGATTAAAATGTCACAGAGATCCATTCCTTGGCTGGCAGATTGTGTGCACCAGGCAGCTTCCAAAAACCACTCAGATGACATTTCCCCTTTTTTATTCTTTTGATTTTCTTTTTTCTGGTTTTCTTTGTGCTCCCCTCCTCACGGATACAGCACAGTTTTGAAAGGGAGGAAGAACCATGAGCAGGTACAGGTTCTCCTTCCTGTGGTGCAGCCTAGAGCAGCTTGAGGTGCTCCCATCTCTGGTCTGACACAGGAGTGTTCAGTGTCCATCAGATCAGGTTTCTGAGCCATCTCTACACATCACTGCACAGGCACTTCTGACAGCAGGGGGTAGGAGTGAGGCTGGTTTGTGTGTGAGAGGCCTCTGTTGTAGCAACCTGTGCAGTGGTGTAACTGCAGTTTGGTACTGCTTCAGCCTGGAGGTGTGAACTCTTCAGAGCTTTTTCCCTCACCCACACCCTCCAAAAAATGAATAATTTTATCTTTAGCATCCTTAGATTTTAGTCTGCTAAGCAATGACTTGGCAAAGAAATCTGATTCAAATGGTTTTCTTCAAAACAATACTTATATTATTCTTTTTCGTATAGGAATAGAAATTCCAGTATTGAGATGCATTTGTTATCACCTAATAGTAATGATAATGCCAACTGTTGTATTTATTGGAGGTTGTAATTGACAGCTAAGTACTGACTATCAGGTACCTCGCATTCCTGTTTCTAATAAATGCAATACTGGTAGCCAGGGTAATTGAGAAATAGAACAAGCCTAACTATTCAGTGCTGCTTTTTTCTCCTTGTTTTTTTTCTACCTCATGTTAATCAGTCTGAATGTTGGCCACCTGTGCCTCTAGTTGCAGAGCTCTCTGTGCCATACCTCAGGTGTGGGAAGTTTTGCTCTGCCTCCATTTTACAGTCAGGACATGAAAAAGAGTTCAGGTTTTCCAGGAAGTTTTCCTGCCTCATCATTTTGAGGAAGGTCTAGAAAATATTTCTTGGTTTTGCCTAAGAGCACTTGTTGCTTATGTTTTCTGTATCCAAGAGCTGGACTAATGTTTATTTGAACAACCTGTTACTGTTTGGTGCTGATGTGGTTTTCTGCTCTGTTCCATTTTCTCGGGGTATTGGTTTTGGTACTAATTTCTGAAGCACGTAAAGTAATACATAAACTTTTAACTGAGTGGTCCTGGTGAAATGAACTTGCAGTGCATTGGTACCTGTAGAAAGGTGTTCTTGTGTTACATCAGCTGCTTGGGATGCTGTGGAGGACAGTGCTCTCAGGGTTCCTGTGGCAATGCTACATCTTGGCTAAAAGTGAAGCTTTCACCTTTGTGCTTCTAGAAAGAAAAAGGAGGATTAAATCATTCAAAAGGGGCATGATGGGATCTCACTGTGATGAGGCAGAGGCAGTTGTGTCTTGCTTTCTTCACATTCACTCTCACTACTTCATGTTGGATGGCTATCTGTGAATTTGAGATTCTCTTACAATGACACTTAACTTTATGTAGCTGATGAATTTTTTTGGAAACCAGATATTGCTCTAAATAGAACTTTTCCCATAAATCTGGAGCATGTTTGAATCCAGCCACTCCACCAAGTCGAGTAGTTCCATAAAATTTTGGTGTAGTTAGATATTTTTGCATGGTATGTATTATGATTTTATATGTTTAGTGCATGTGAATGGGACAAAATAAGCTTTGTTTTCTTTGGCCTATGCATTTAAAAATTTACACTATTTAGGTGTTCAGTCATGCCAAGTCTTGGTATTTTAGTGTAAGATACTTGGTCTTCCTTCAAGAATCAGTAACTGCACTCTGTAATGCCCACCCTCTCTGCTTTTCATCTTTTCTGCTAATTTTACTCCTGTTTTCCCTTTTTCCCTGCTTCAGCAGTTTCCTCTACTTTCCATTTTACTGCAGGTTTCCTCATGTTATCAGGTTAATTAGTGCTGTAGCTATTTTTGACACATATTACCATCAGTAAATGCTGGAGCTGACACCTGATTTTAGAGGATAGTATTTGTGTCTCACTGCAGCTTTATGGTCTGTTCCTTCTGCGTGTTATGAAACACACCAGTCTGGCAATCTTCATTTAATCTGCATTTCAGTATTGCTAGCTGTAGAAATTATGGAAGGTAATCTTAAAAATAAGTTATTTGTACATAAGAATTTTATCAGCTGGTAAGAAATTGATGTCTTTCTGCAAATATACCTTTTAAACAGGCTGCTGGGTATAGCACATGTATAACTGTGCACCTGTTGACTAGCTGAGCTGTCAGGTGTAAGTTCCTGTAAGGAGAGGGGACTGAACTAGATCCTTTTCACAAACTGAATGAGAAGAATGGGACACGACTTCTCTGCAAGGTGGCTGTTTGACGGGAAAACTAACCTGTCAAGCAGTGGATTTTCATCTGTATTGCAGGTAGAACTTGGCAGTGATGTTTACATCCAGTCATCAGTTAACTACCTGTTTTGTCTTATCACAAGGATATAACACTGCACTTGATAATCTGTGGTTTTAACCTTGAAGAAAGCTTTTTCCTTAGGAGAAAAATGTCTAGATTTCTGCTGTGGGGCAGAAATACTGCCTAAACACAGTACTAGGTTTGAAAATAACAATAGTCTTTTTTAAGCTGTTTAATGTGTTAGGGAGAGTTGGGTAATAAATTGTTAGTGACATTCTTAAAAAGTCCCTGTGGCTTTGTAGAGCTGTGATGGCCTGATAAAGTAGAGCATCTGATTCTTCAACAGAAGAAATTAAAATGACCTGGCTTAATTGATTTTCTATTTATGTACTGGAGGCTGCTTTCTGGTGAAGAAGTTTTGCTGTGTTCTCTTAAGGGGGTGGCAGGGAAGGAGCATTAAAATTAACGGAAGTGAATCCTCATCTCAAAGCTTACGCTGGCTAAGACCTGTTTAGATGTATTTGTAGGGGTGTGCTGGTTCTGGCACCATGACAAGGGGGTTCTTGTTTTTGCTGGTCTTGCAGAAAGACTGCTCAATTATTTTTTCCTAATGCTTCTAGTATATTGACAACTCATTCCTTTACTAATTTGTCTTGCTGTAATTCTGGATTATCATTGACACACAAAGTCTCACTGAGTAAAACTTTGATTCTTGTATGGAAATGAGCCTTTAGTGCTGGTGTGAGATTTGTTGCTTAATGGCACAGTTATCCAGTATGTTGTGAATGTGTGGAAAGTAGGCAGATAAAGCAGTTTTTCTGCAGATGTATATATTTTATCAAGACAGGAGCTCTGTCACCCATGACTGTGTTAATCTTGTGGTCCTGCTACTTTTTCCTTGCTTACCTCTCCCTGTACCTCTTGCAATCTTTCCTGAACAGTTTGCTTACTTCAGACAGCGAAAAGCAAAGGGCGACGTCACGCAGTTGCAGAAAAAGGCGGCGAAGAGGAAGGGCTCGGCTGTCCACGCGCATGACCTTCCGAAGGAAGAGCACCCAGTAGCAGCCAGAGATGCTGGGAAGGGCATAGAGGGTCAGGCTGAAGACACCAATCTGCTAGAGGCAACAACTGAGCCACAGGTAAATCTTAGTATTTCTTACCCCCGCTCCATTCAGTCTGCAGGCAACAGGTGTTCCAGGTGCTGGTGTAACTCATTTGCGTGTTAGCTCGCTGGCACTGGCAAGGTAAGTCAGCTGGTGTATTTTCACTTGTAGTAGTTCACTCTCTGACAAAGTGATCTCATTTACCAAGTAAGACATCTGCATGGTATCGCTTAGGCAGCTGTTATTGCCGTGGAGCTGTTAGCCTGCTAAATTAAAGTCTTTCACTGCCATGGACTTCGGTTATGTGGCTGTGAATTCATGAAATGGCAAATCTCGATTGAGAGATCCAATAGGTGAAAAATTGCCAGGACCTTATAATCCACAGCATTAATTTGGTTTTGTATAATTTGGCTGGCTCAGATATGCTTAGTGGTTTCTGAAATACTATAATTTATTCCAGCAAGCCCTTGGTAGCCATTGTAAAGCCAGCAGAGATGTTATTTCTGTAGATTTGTTTAAGGTGTGACTCTGCTTGTGTCTGATGTATTTTGGTGTGTTTGTACTGATGACTCTCTACAGGTAGTCATGTTTTCTGTGGAAAGAATTTTGGGGTGCTGGTGCCTTCTGCACCAAAAGCATCTCTTGAGATGCTGGTGTGCTTTCACAACATACCACAATAGCATCAAACTAGTGTGTTTGCAAGCCTGCAATGATGGGGTATAAAATTTGCATGTTATCCTGCTTTCTGTTGTGAGGGTATCCCTGATGCATTCAGGATATCTTCAACATAATGTTAGCATTGCAAAGGCTTTTATGAAGCTACACATGAGTGTCTGCAATTAGGAAAAACATAGTGTTTTGTCACTCAGCCATAGCAGTGTCCTTGCTATGTTCATGTGGGCTTAAATTAAAAAAAAAAAAAATCAGTTACTGCTGCTAAGCAGCTTTTGTCAAAATAGCTGGTTTGTGAAGTAACTGGAATTCTAGGTTACCTGGAGAGGGTACCTCCAGGGAGACAGTAATCGTTGGGAACTACTTCAAGCAGCCTCAAAATGCAGGGAGAGCTGTGGACTGCCTTTTCCAAATAATGCTATTGTCATCTTGGCCTTGTGAATTTAGTGAGAGGGGAACATCTTTCAAGGTATCAAGCTATGTTAAATCTGTGTGTCAGAAAAAGGTGTTGCTTTTGTGATTATCTGAATGGTTTTAGCATGTTTGTTAAACAATCTCCTGTCAGTGTACTAATTTTTAGTAGTAGATTAAAGATTGCTCAAATATTTGCCAGCTACAACAGCAGAGGATCAAACATTGAATCAGTGTTGAGGCTTAGCCCTAAATTTAAGTAGACATTATAATACTTCTGCTTGTTTGGTTTTTGCAGTTTAGTTCGTTTCACCATGAAAGACCAGCTGGATTTAGCATAAAGTCAGTTTGTCACAACACAGACCTTTCTGGGTCATGCTTAAGGTGTTTCCAAAATAATTCTGGTTTTCCTTAATTTTATTTATAATAGCTATGATTTAGTGTTTGTTTTATTTGTTTGTTTACCAGGGGGGCACTGGTTTGTCTAGGTGGGAGCCACTGGATGATCATGCAGCTGAAGTAAGTGTGAAAGGATGTATCTTTAGTAAAAGATGCTGGATAGAGCAGAAAGAAGACTGTGATAATTGGTTGCTAAAATGATTAATTGAACACTGTTATCAAATATGATAAAACTGATGTGATTTCACTATTTTATGGTATAAAAAGGCATTTCTCTGTATGTACACATACTGGCTGTGGAAATTGATTGCTAAGAAAATTGGGTTTTGTAAAATCATAGACTTTTCCCAGAGAAATTTGAATGTTTCTCATGTCTCCAGTTGATACATAGGCTCATTTTTCATTGTTACATGCAGTACAACCAAAAAGTATTCAAAATAAAACACAAGATACTGTATCCTCTATGATAATTGTAACAGTGTTGCTGCTAAGAAACCATAGGAATTTAGTTTTAGTTTCTCGTTTGGGTGGACTGTTCTCCAGCCAGGACAGATGGATGTAAAAGCTTTGTTTAAATTGGTAGTATTCTGCCTCCTTCCTCACAACTGGAGGTATTTAAAATCCCAATACATACCAAAATGGCATGTTGCCACCATTTGGTGCTATAGAATCACAACCCTCTTACTTTACCTTTGTGCCTTAAACTATTGTGAAAATGTTTTATCTGTGATTATTTTTAATTTGAAATTTTTAATCTTTAAGGACTTTATATACATAATGTTTCTATTAGATACGAAGTCCCAGTATTGAATTACTTTTAAAGTCGAATTTTCCCAGGACTTAACCTTGAAACTGAATTTGTTTTCAGAATAATCACAAACCAGAAATGGTATTTTTAGTGAATAAATGCATCTCTGTTTCTTTTATAAAGCAAGACAGGATAAATTCTGCTGCAGAATACAGCGAGGCTGATGCTCAGATGTGTCAGGTGAGGATAGCTGAGCTGGAGAGCAGACTGCTGGAGAAACAGGAAGCAGTGGAAAGGCTCACTGTGCAGATGGATGAGCTGCAGGACCAACTCACCCAGCACAATGACTCTATGCAGCTTCAGGTATGTTTCACAGGATTGGGTCATGGGATAATATTACCTTATATTAATCCTAAAATTATTTAGGCTGCAAAACTCAAAAACCTTTTGTTTTTTAGTGAGAAGTACTTCACCTTGTTACATGTACTGCAAAAAGCAGCATCTTCTTCCAGAATATTAAAAAAAAATCATGTTTTGAATTCCCTTTCTCTAGCAGTTCTACATAAAGGTGGATTATTACCAGGTGCTTTCTAAGACTAGTTATTTTCCCCTTTTATGTTGTTTTTCACATTCTATGGTTGGGGAAACAAAGACATTTCCTGTTGGTCAGAAATAAATTGAAAATATAAATGTGGTTAATATAAAATAGGATTAATGTATCCCATCTCATTAGCTTCCTCTCACATGACTGAAGGGAATTGCTGGCAGATAGGAAACAATTTAGGAGGTACTAAATATTTATTATATCCTTTTTGAAAATTTCATTGCTTTTTACATCCATAAGATCTACAAATTTGGAAGTAAAAATACTGATTTCATTGCTGGTGTCCCATAATTTTTTTTTAAAATCACTTTTGATTAGGTTTGTCCTCTCTGAGATCAGTTTAAGACTCCTCTTCCATCATGCCTGCCATCATCTTCGGGCACAGATTTCTTTGGTACAAGTTGGTTAAAACTGAAATGTAACTACAGACTCTATAAGGGCTTTGCTTCAAGAAAATTGGTTCCAAATATGTTTAAGAATATTTTAATGTTAAAAGTGCATTTCTTCTGACCCCTGTAGGAAACGACGGTACTAGAGCAGAATGAAATCATCAGGAAGTTAACAACCTGCCTTCAACAGGCCAAGAAAGACCGGGATGAGCTACAGGAAGAGGTTTCACATGTGGCTGGCCAGATCCATGATTTACAGCTCCAGTTACATCAGGTGTGCCTTTCCTGCAGTTTGTGTGTCCTTACAGAGACCGCAAGAACAACTTTAGACTGTGAATGTAAAAACATTGAGCTGATGATGCAGCTCTTCATAGTTCAGTTTGTAGCACAGCAGTGAAAATTGTTTCTGGACAAGGCAAGGTTTTTTCCTGGTTGCTACGGAGAGTCCTAGAAATATCCTCGTATTTTCCATCTTGCATAATGTTTTGAAGGTCATTGCACTTCTTTGTTCATCACTTAAGCCGTTGTTAGGGAATTTTACACAATGTTGTTAAGTGGTGTTATGGATTGAGTGAAAGTGTTAGACAAGCCCTGCCTTAGGTTCAGATTTTTGGCAGCAGCTTGAATTGAGGTGAGGCACACCTAAACCACTCTGGCTCACAAGTTCTTAAGAATGGTCTGTCATAAAATGAGTTATTTACGAATAGGCGGAAGATTAATAGACAAATGTCCTAAGCAGAGTTACGTACTACTACATAGGTTAAAACTAAGAACTACTAGTAGATTACATAAAACAATGCACAACATAAAGATTCCTTTATTATAGCTAGCAAAGAAATATTATAGATTAGGAGTCAATGTAATTTACCACCGAACTGATGATGGGGTACACAGATTCCTTTCACTCAAAACCCAAGAGAGTAACCACAAGGTAGCATCCCATCTTTGGGGAAGAGCTCCACACGTTTCCAGGGAATGTGCAGAAGACTTCTGCCTTGTGAAAGTTTGGTGTAGCTTTTGCAGTTTGTGAAGTTAATTGTCTGTCAGTCAGAAATTCAAGCTTATCTTCCTTCAATCTCTCTCCCATTAAGATATTTATTGTCAGCTGGGAATGCCACCTCAGTGGTAGCAGAGATAACTCACTACCAGACAGATGTCTGGCTTGAGATATTTCACCAAGTAGCAAATTCATGTGAGGGGGAAGATGCCCTGAGCTGATAGGCAGAACAGATAAGCCCTTCTGTGGTAGGGGAATGTCCCACCACAAGTGGTTTGTGGCCTGTACACAACTGTTACTATATAATTTGGTTTTGCATGTGATCATTTGTCCTTTGCCAGAGAAATCTGAGTTTCTGCTTGGGCAACTGGAACATCTCAGCTGTTAGAAAGAAACTTGCTGTGAGGTAATGTGACTTGGCTCAAAGAAAGAAATTTAACATAACATGGTTCAAGCAGCCCCTGTGACACATAGGGACGTGCTTCAGTGCAACAGATTGATCATGGATCTAATCCCTGGATAACGAGATATAATATAATGCCTTTCTCTGCTTTAAAATGTATTTTAAAAAGTGCTTTATTCTTTCTTGGTGATGCTCAGTGTACTAGTGGCTATTCTCTCCGAACCTATGTATTTGTTGTCCTTGGAGCCTTGTAGTATATGCCAAAGAGAAATGTTTCTGTAAAGTAACTGTTTCAGGTTTGCAGGGTAAGAATTGCCGTAGGTGGGATTACAGATCTTAAAGGTCTGGATGGGAAGGGAAAGGGGTTTAAAAATTTTAAAAATAAAAACTGAGACTTTTTAGTCCAGGAATTATCTTAAAGGAGTTGCTTATGCCCTGAAAAGTAAACTGTCTGCTAAATGAAATTTTGTAAAATAACAAAAAATACGGCTTTCTATCTACAAGTCTGGTTGCAACAGCAAAATGTGGTAAAAGTGAAGGCTACTCAACAGGTGTTTGGGATTTGCACCATAAGCCATTGAAAGACAAAGATCAAGCCTCTAAATAGCATTTCAGGCATATTCTAAATAACTCTAGTGAGAGGCTGCACATTGTGGAAATATGTCAACTTTGATAACAGATTAAAGCACTAATACTGTCTTACATATTGTTCCTTGGTTTTAGCAATATCTTGAGAAAAATATGTTAAAAATAAATAAAACATATTTTATGTTACCCAAATGGGGGAAATGTTTTCCTTTCATTTGAAGGGATGTGGAGAGGAAAAAAAAAACAACCTTTAGTAATGAGCTGTAAATCCTTTGCAGAGAAGACTGGTTTTGTTCATTGTCCTCTTAATGGTACATCCAGTCCATTGGAAGTTCTGCTTCATATTGGAGGAATTTAGTATGATTCATTAAGCTAGATTTATAGGTTCATAATGTTAGAAAATTCACCATATGGATGAATCATCTGACATTTGCATCTTTTCAGTAAGTAATGGTCTCTAAAACATGACTAGTGTTGTCTGCCTTTTTAGGATGATTTTTATTCCTTGATAATGAAAATTGTAGGGTAAATCTGTAAATACACTGTATTTTATGCTTACAGTGAGTCTTGTGTATGAGTTGTTTGGATATAAACTTTCTCCTGACTGTGAGTGCCTTTTATGTGTCCAGGTTACTGAGATGCTGAGGAGTAAAAATCTCAGGAAAAATGAAGGATTAGAAGCCCAGCAGAAAATGTCCTTGTTTCAGGATCATCTCAGAGAGCAAAATGCACGCTTGGAGATACTGCGTGACAAAGTACATGACCTGGAAGTACAGCTGGAGTCTTCTCAAAGGGTAAAAACTTTTTTTTTTAAAAATAAATTTATTTCAAATTTGCTGGTAACTTGAATCTGCTGTAGTGACATAATCATAAAAAAAGTCTTTTTATATAGAAATAAATTTATAGGGATTGTATGTGATGACTAACATACATTAACGAAACAGCTTAAGGTCTGATTTCCTTTAAGAATGTAACTAGTAGTGCCATAAATAGAAACCTTAAACTTAAACATTATTTATGAATGTAAATTAAAAACATGAGGCTGAAGGAAATGAAATCATGGCATATTTTATATGTAATGTTTTATTTTTAAGAATACCAAAGATAAAGAAAATCTGCTTGCCCAAATGGAAGAGGATATGAAAAGTACAATGCAAGAGCTACACAAAAGCATAGATGAAAAAGAACAATTTATTAAAAGTCTTCAAGATCTACTGACATCAGAAAGATCTGACTTGTCTACACTACAACACACACTTTCTCTCCGGGAGTCAAAAATAACAGAATTAAAAAAAGAAATTGCTTTATCCAAAGTGAAAGAAGAGCAACGTATTGAAGAACTAAAAATTAGTCATGAGAAGGATATTTGCAGACAGTTGGATAACTTGAGGAATGAGCTGGAGAAGTGCCGCAGAAGAGAGATTGCAGAAGCCAAGCAGGTCTATGAAGAAGAAGTTATTTTAAAATATAAAAATGAACTTGAACAGTTAAAAAAAGAACTCTGTGCTTTGAATTCTGAAGAACACATTCAGAATTTGAATGGCATAATAATTGACTTAAATATAAGTCTTCGAGAATCTGAAATTAGTAAAGAAAACTTGAGGAAGAAACTCGAAAACCAACGGCAAGACTTTCAGAGGGAAAAATCTGAAATAGAAACTAAATACAAGGATTTAATTGATGGCCTTAAGTATCAACTTTCTTATGCAGAAGAGCAAGTTAAGGAAGCCCAGCGATATAAACAAGAAAAACAGTCCTTGAAGAGATCTGAAACTGAAGAGATTCAGAAACTGGATTCCTACATCCAGGAATTAAATGAAAGGCAACTTTATGAGGCTGAAAAAAGTAGAGATGTAAGGCAAAAGCATGACGGAGAGATTGTCTCCAATAAAAAGTTACTGGAATTGAGGGAAAACCAGATTTTATCAGGGATGTCTCAGTTGCAGGGAGTGGGTCTTGAGGACATGTGGGACAAAGCACACCAGTCGGAAGGTAGAGATGAGCCAGTGCATGGAGAACTGGAGTTCCAGCATGACTCTTCAAGGGATCAGTTAGAAGAAACTAAGAGTTCAGAGCTCACAAAGGATAATGGAAGTAGTGAAGGGGAGAACCTGTCCAAAGAACCCTTGTCAGAACTACAGCTTTTCAGTGGTGATGAGGGTATATTGGCTAAATACCTCATTTCCACAGAAACTCCAGAAGACTCCTATGTGTCCAGCTCTTCGGAAGGCCATGCCATTGAAGAGAGCAGGTGCAGTACGTATGGGTTAGAGGACCATGTGCTCCTAGAACCCAGCAGAGATTTTATATCTACTCCATTAAACTCTAGCCTTGATGAGGGGACATGTCTTAGTGGCTTGGCTCAAGATGTTTTTGAAGAGGCAGAGGTTAGAGCAGAGGCCTTTGTTTCATTTGTGTCAGATGGCTCCCTGCAGCAAAACAAAATTGGAGACCACGGTGACATAGAGGATGATGAGATAATGTGTTTAGCAGAGAGACCTCTGAAGCCAACTGAACAGCTCCATCAGGAGTCACCCTTGGAAATGCCTTATCAGGACACCCAAGAAGCTGTTCAAAATTGGGAGAAAGCCATGTCTGAGTTCTCTCACAGGTATGCGAAACTGGAGGAAGAACATGAAGCACGGATCTGTTGTGAAAAAGGACTTCTTCAGAAAATGGAGAAGAAGAAAGAACTTGAAAATAAATTCATGCTTCTAGTAAAGCAGCAGGGTGAGGATGGAGGCCAGCCATCTCTAACACAAGCATCAAACCACTCTATCTGGCTAGAAATGGTGAAAGACCTCCAGGAGGAGAGAGATGTGTTGATGATGCAGCTGCGAGCTCAGGAGCAGTTAGTGAGAGATGTTCAGGAGCAGAAAACAGCTTCTGATTCCGTGACAAGTGAAGTGGAGTCTCTTTTTGGCCGTCAGTTGGCTGCTTTGCAAAGTCAAAGAGATTGGATGCAAAGCCAGCTTAATGCTCAGAAGGCTAAAAACCAGAGAATAGCAGAGCTGTTCAGTGAGAAAACCATATCTGAAGAGACATTGCAAAAAGAACAGGAGTTGCTCAAAGCTGAAATCAAAAATAAAGAACAAAATTTAGCACTTTTGTTGAAGGAAAAAACAGCCTTAAAAGAGAGACTGTCCAATGTGGAGGAGGATTTAGTGAAAGCAGAAAAAGCACTAGCAGAGAATGCTAGTATCATTGAGGACCTTGAGAAAAACATCCATGAGCTTAATGCTGAAATGAAAAACATCAAAGAAATACAGGAGTGTGAAAGACTGAGCTATGAGGACAGGTTAAACCTCAGCAAGCAAGAAATCAATAAACTTACTGCTGAAATAAAGGAAAAGATTGCTGCATACAATGAGGAAAAAAGCCAGTTGACTGAAGAAATCGCCCAGTTGAAAAAGGCTCATTTGGAGCTTGAGGCTTGCTTGCAGGAGTCCTGTCAGGCTGCCCAGGAGGCTCAGTCCGAGATGGAGAAGCGTTACAAAGAGGAAATGGATAAGATGGAGACTCAGCGCCTTGCTGAATTGACTGAAGTGTGTTTGGCACACCAGAGAGAGGTAGGAAACCCTGATAACTGCACGAGTCATGGGATTTCAGAATGCTTAAGGTAGCCGTTGCAAATATTTTATGCCTGCTTTCAGATAAAAGAGTTAAATGCTGAAATAAAAGACAAAGTGGAAGAACAACAGAAGTTGGTAGAAGAAAAAAAGGAAGAGATTGCTATAATAAAAAAGGTACACGCTGTAATTTGGTTTCTTCTGGAAAAATGAAGACATTTTGCATTGTCATGTAAGCAGTGTAAACATTTTAGAGACTTAAAATTCTATTTATTGGTTTTTTCCATGGTGTTTTTGATTTGGGGTCAGGAGGAGGGGAGAATTTTCATTCCGTAATTAGGGCTAAACAAGTATATTTTGAAGAAAGCTTTTCATCTGAGTGTTCTCTGCAGGTTCATGAACGAGAGCATGATCGTGAAATCTCTGAGCTGGCTGCTAAACACGCAGAGGAAATGGAGAAGCTCCGTGCTGAGCTAAAGGAAGAACAGAGGCACCTTTTAGATGAACTCCAGCAGCAAATGGCGGCCACACACAGAGCAGAGCATGAGCAAGCTCAGCTCCAGTCCCAGGTAGAAACAGGAAACACAGTGATTAATGTAGTTCTTAGCTGGCTGTTGATGATCTCCAGCATACGCAGAAATCGAGGAGCCTTCTCCTTCATTTTTGTGGATATTATACGTGCTCTTTCACATGGTGCTGCAGCTGAAGGAAAAGGAGTGTTCTCTTGGTGGGTGGCAGTAGATATTTTTTAGAGGAGTTCTCCAGAATCCTTACTGCAGTTATATTTTAACATTAGTGCTGAAGAAAACTGGATGTTTAAATTGTTGATTTTAAGAGAAAAAACAGCTTTGTAATTTTTTTGTCCTGGCAAATTTAACAAGTAAATTTTATAATGGATATAAACCCGTCCCACTTCTTAATTATCCCACTATTATGATTCGGAATGCTTTTTTGCTAAGCTGAAGTGTGAAAACCTGACTTTTACTCCTATATATTTCCTGGGGTTTTGAACACTTCTACTAAATGCAAAGTGGAAATGGAAAGAATATGTCTAGTGTTAGGTCTAATTACAACCTGTTGGTACACTGGTTAGTTTACTTAAGAATTGAGAAGTGGTGAATTTTATTTCTACTTCTCCCGTGTCACTTACAACTTTACTTCGTTAACAAATTATAACCAACAGCAAGCATAAGAAATTATTTCAATAGACAGTGAAGGGCTAGGGTGAGCTTGTGTTCTGCTTTGATGTGAGGAAGTGGGACAGATACAGGATATTTTGTAGGAAATGAAGAGGCAGGTAAGGAAAGCCTTTTACAATCCACTGAAAACATTCAGGTCTCATTATAACAGCTTATTTTAAGGGTTCCTTTAAGGGTCCCTGCTAGAAAGAAACACTCTCCAAGTACAGAAAGGCAAAACTTAGATGTGTTTAACAGTCAAAGCTGAAACTGGCCCTGAAAAAAGTGATCAGACTGCATTGCAGGGGAGGGAGAAACCCTTTTTTCCTCCACTGCAGACACTGCACAGCCTTGAACTGGAAGCTTTACGCCTGACCTTAAACAATATGCACACCTCTCAGCTGGAGCTTACACAGTCCAACTTGAGGAAAGAGAAGGAGACTGCCCTCATGGAGCTGCGGGAGATGCTCAATGACAAACGTGCTCAGGAGGTAGCGATTTTGCAAAGCCGCCACCAGCAGGAGTGGGAGAAGATCAAAGAGCAGTGTCTGAAGGAAAATGAAGACCTTAAGTCCAAGTATCAGCAAGAACTAGGTATTAAAACTGGGGAATAAGTGTTTTCTTCCTGCACAGGTTCCTGTCATGGTGTAGAGCTGGCCTGTGAATGACAGCTGGTGTTACCTGTAATATGGCCAGGACTGCCATATGCAAGAGTGCATGTTTTATATGAGAAAATGGAGTTGTGCAGACCTAAGTTTAGTTGTTCTTCATCTGTAAATTAGTCTAAACTGAAGTACTTTCTTTCAGGAGGCTTTAGACCAAGTTCTCATAAAGAACTTCATCAGTGCAAAGAGTAGAGCTCTTATCCCTTATGTTTTGTGAGGATTTTTCTTGCCCTAAGTCAGCACTACTGTTGTCTTTCTGAGAAGATACGTGAATGCTTCCTGGCTTACCCTCTCAGTGTTAGTAAGGAGTTGGGAACGAACTGAAAGGCTCGGTGAGAACCTGTAGCTGGGTGTCCTTTAAGCTGCACTGCATATGAGATTTTATTGTGGCATAAGCAAGAAGGCAGTTGCACCTCATGCTACTGAAGACCTGCTGATGGTGTTCTTGACGTTGTTTGGGAAATTTCCCTCTTTCCAGGTCAGACCATTTTTGACCCATATGGCAGAGCTTGAGGACTTTCTGGAGAAGGGTGAATATTGCAGCACTTGACTGAAGAAGTTTACAGAATCACAGGCTGGCTGGGGTGGAAGTACTCTCTGGACATCATCAAACCCCTGCTAGAGCAGGTTCACTCAGAGTAATTTGCACAGGATTGTGTCCAGGCATATTTTGAATATCTGCAGAGAAAAAGGCTCCACAGCCTCTCTGGGCAGCCTTTTACAGGGCTTTGTCACACCCACAGTAAAGGAGTTTTTCCTTGTATTCACATGCATCCATGGGGAACGCGCTAGTTGCAGGCCTCCAGCTAGGCTCTGCACTGCTCATCCCACCCCTCTGAGCTCTGAAATGAGGTTTAGAAACCATTCCTTTAGTTGTCCTTCCCTAAGAGAAAGAGAACATTACTTTAAGGGTGTTTATTTTTGACCTAAAAGTAGGAAACCATTTGTTACCACCAGTAGTGCAGTGAACTGATAGCACAATGGGATTTGGGAGCAGGAGGAGGTCGAGATACAGTTCTTAATATCAATGCTTTTAAGGTGTGTTTTGCCAATGTAACTTGATACCAGTTTAAGTTTTCATTTCCCATGGAAAAACTTGAGATAATGGTTGCATATTATAAACTATTGAATATTATAAATAAGCCTAGGCAACAGTGCTTTGATGCTGTGGGAAGGTGGCTGATAGGCCTTTACAGGGTTCCTGCAAGTCAAAAAACAGGCAGAACAAGAAGCTGGAATTAAGTGAGGGAGGAGCTGGAAAGGAAGAATCTATTGGTGTCAGTCATAACTGAGCAGATAGTGGCAAAATAGACTGTCTTGCAGTCTATTTTCCTAGATGTTTGTAGAAGAAATTTGAAGTTTTCTACCTGCTGCTGCATGCTACTGCTTCTGTCTTTCTGAAGATGACTCTGTGCTCATAGTGGAATGCAGTGAAATGTTAAAATGACATCAATAGTTGTTTGAATTTGTACCTTTAGGGTTATTTTCTTTTTAGTATCATGTTCTCTGTAGATTTAAGCAGGCTTTACTAATTGACTTGAACTTTGCTTTCTGAGTTGTCCTTGCAGCTGTAGGTTCTAGAATGCTTGTTTTCTAAAATGAAAGTGAACTAGTGGGATATAACATAACAGCAGGTGTGGGTAGAATCCAGCATCTTACCCTGCTCTATACCTGCCCATTTAAGTCCTGAGTTTGATGTTGAAAATTGTAACCTCATCCATATTTCTACTTTTCATTTAATAATATTTTATGTAAATTTATTAATAAGTATTTTATTTCACAGTTGACCAGAGAAAGAAAATAGAATTGGAAATGGAAGAGACACATATCCAGGCGTTAGAGGTACAAATTCTGTTCTTCATACAAGAAAAAAATAAAGCTCCTTTCAGAAAACAAGAGCTCATACAATTCCCAGATCTGCTATATATTTATTGTAAAGGACAAATAAATGGAGAAAATAGTTATTAATTTACTAAACGTATTTGCTTTAATATAATGCACGTCTTACTCTCTTAGACCCTCAAAAGAGACTGGGAATTAGAGTCTGATACACGTTTAAGAAACATGTGTGAGGAGCTGTCTGAAAAACATCAGACTGAGATGATCGCACTGCAGAAATCTCTGGAAATGGATTTGGAAAAAGTCAAAGCAGAGCTGGGGCTTCTTTCAGTTGAGAATGTACAATCTAAAAGTAAGTACCATGGTCTGGGAGGCAGCTGTTTTATTGAACAGTGACATAGCTAAGTGATTTTACAACATGTAGAAAAGCAAATACAAGATATATTTATATAGCCTTATTTAAAAACTGGGGCGATGGCATAAGGCTGTCTAGACAACAGATTGTAAGTGAAAAATTGTTTAAAACCTGGATAGCATTGTCACATTTTGACTTCCACAGAGTATGAGATGGGAGGCGAATATTAAAGGGAGGTGCTGTTTTGCTTCCGTCTGAAAACCAGTTTTGACAACTGCTGAGTTAATCAAAACCGTGATTAATACTAATAGAAGCTTTTTCTAACAAAAAATTGCTTTTGGATTGTGAATAGCTAAGGCTTAATGGAGCAAAAGTTCCACAAACTGATTGCCTCTTGGCTAACTAACCGTGTGGGATGCAGAGAACTATGAAGCAGTGCCTGGAAATGTTTGACTTTCAAATATTTTACTGTTCAAGCATTCCTGTGATTCCCTGAGAGCTAGTGCTTAAGCTAGTGACATGCATTTCTATTTTTGTTGCACAAAAGTTGTACAGGTTATTCATTAACCAGGATGATGGAGTAACAGAACTAATTTTTAATTTTAGTGAAATGTGTAGAATTGGAGAGGCAACACCAGTTAGCCATCACAAAATTACATGAACAGCTGCAGGCTGAACATAACCAACTCATAGAAGAGATAAAGATGAAAAGCCAAGAAAAAGAACAGGATCTTCAGAAGGAGGTAAATTGCATTTCTTTAGTTGTTGAGAGTAGTTGATTACTCTTTATGTAACAAAAAGTAGACCATACAGATATCATTGGGGTTACATGTTTGTATTTAGGGATGCTATTGAAAAAGCAAAATGCATCTCATGAAGCAGGTAAATACTCTGCGAGTTTCCATAGGAGTTCAAAACCTTTGGAATGCAGTTGCCTTTGTGCCATTTGGTGCATCTCTTCCTCTGTATTTATATTCCTAATTTTCTGGTTCTCGCATTTTGTTTTTAGCTGGGTAATGCTTCATTTTTTGCCAGTGAAGACAATTATGGCATCAGGAACAAATTCTTTCCTCTCAGAGGAGTGGGTGTAATAGTTAAGAGATGCTGCTACTCAGTATCTCTGATGCTCTCAGGAGCTGAGAGTGGTGTTGTCACTGTTTCCACCTATTTCTGACAGAAATGTCTCTTGCATGTGAAATAAGCCCTGAGAACCAAATTGTTTAACAGGTTGTAGTGAGGTGTTTTTTTGGTTTTAACATGTTCTTTTGTAGCTGGACCAACTTCAGGTCAAGCATGAGCAACTCAAGGCTCAGTCACAAGAAGAAATCAGGCAGCTTTGGTCTCAGCTTGACAGTACCCGAGCAAATCGACAAGAGCTAAGTGGTATGTTCAAAACTGACACATTTTATTTTTCGCCTCTTCTTCATACAGAAGTACACATTATTGACACAAAATGCTTTTAACTGTGTGCCAGAAACACACAGGAAGGCCACAGTGTCAGTGGGCTGCAGCCCAATGACCTGTCTCTAGATTGAGGTGTCAGTGTCAGATGACAGGTTCTGCAGTGTCAAAAAGCGTGGTATGACTGTGGGGAAAAGCTTACTCCTGTGCTTTTCCTTTCCCTTCCCACTCCCTTCCTGCACACTATAAAAATCTTTAGTGAAAACGAAATGTTTTTCACTAAAACATCAAATTAGAGGTATCATGTAATTAAAAGCTGGAGAAAATGCTGGTCAGTGCAATAACATGCTTCTGTTTGTATTTCTGTTTCAAGACCCAGGTGCATTAAATAAAACAGCCAGTTTTGCAGTGTAGTGGTTGGAGATGACATACACTTTTGAAATAAAATATAACATGTCTTAGATGTGTGTGCACAGACATGTATAACACAATAAGGAACTTCTGGGGAAAAAAAAGCCTCGAGACCATAACTCTGCCAGTGTTTTCCTTCTGTTGAGACTCTTAACCTGAGGTTCTTGACTTCTGCTGAGGTAGTTAGATCAGAAGGCACATGTAACATATTTCAAATACTATTTCAGATTTTCTGAATAATAAAACTATAGGTAGCTTTTGAAGTATATTAGGATTTTGTTTGGTTTGATCATACAATAAATGAATAATTTTTTCTATCTAGGCAGACTTTACCTTGACTATTTCATCTTTTTGTTTTGATATTACAGAATTATAGTACATAGCACTTTATAGTATTTGCTGGAATTCTTCTCTGTAGCCCTAATCTTTAACATTTCACATGTCTTTCCATGTTTCTAATCACTCACAATCCCATTCTTTGGACCATTTCTGTTTCTTCATCTTTCTTGAAGATGGTGAGACCAGAATGCAGGCCCATGGTCCAGGTGAGGATCTCTTTTAGAGTGTGAGATCTTAAAGACATTTTGTTTTACTCTGCTGTTCTTCATTTGAGTGACGATTTGATCATGCATGATGGTAGGATTCAAATCATAGCAGCTGCCTGATGGGATGGCTGCTCTGGTGTAAGAATGACATGCCAGTTCAAAACAATGAAACACGTTTTTGGGTTAATTTTGTGCCAGTAGACTTTGCTGGTTAGGCAAAACCTACCCATGTCAGATTGGACTCCCCTTGCCTATCGCATTGATGGTGTTACTTGTCCCTTCTTGTCACTTGATTCCTCTGGTCCCTGTGCCTGGCAGCTTCTCCCTTTGGAAGCAGGTTTGTACCATGGACTTGCTTCACAGAATCGTTCAGTGGTTTGGGTTGGAAGGGACCTTAAACATCATTTCATTCCAACCCCTGCCATGAACAGGGACACCTTGCACTATCCAAGCCCCATCCAACTTGGCCTTGAACACTTACTTCTTCTCTTACACTTTCTGTTTGCATGTTTATTGTGAGAATTTTTTCATGCCACGAGTGCTTTTTCTGGTTTGCTACACAAAATGACATTGTGACAATCAGTTGTGTTGCTGCTGGATGTCACCCTCTGTTTCCAGCAACGTTTCTTAAGTTTCTCCTGTGTAACATAAGCAACTGCTTTTTTCCGGGCAAGTTGTTTCTTTTCAAGGAACTTCTCCAAGTTCCTTCTTCTTGAAATGTGTTTCCCTCTTCAGTTGATTCTGTGGGAATTCAACTAACTTGAATTATTTGGAAAGTTGAGCTATTGGGAAAACTTATCTCTTGAGACTTTTTTCCTACCTTTTAACTTCCCAGAACGTTACTGCTGCTTTAATACAGAAGGTGGGGAAGAAAGCTCTCAGAGGGCTAATAAAAAGGCTGCAGTGCTGGCCATTGTTCTCACTCTCTGGAAGGAGGGCAGCTTGCTGAACTAACCTTGGTAGCTGCTTTTTATTGCATTCCTGTTTTATTGGTTGATTTTTTTTTTAATCCAGTCAGTTCAGCCTCTGAGCACCCAATGGGTAGCAAACCATCATTAAAGTAATCCAGAATTGATTTTATTTTCCTTCCTGTGATTTTTGGTTTTCTGCACAGTTTATGCTCAGTTTGGTTCTGTCTGGATAATTTTGACTGGAGCAAATTAAATGTTCTTGAATAATTCATTGCTTTGGGGTGCTACAACAGCAAGCAGGTGTGGAGATTAAGCAATATAGCAGGACTCTGCATGTTACCAGCCTAGTCCTGGACTGCAAGAAAATGAGGAGAGCTAACAATGGGCTGGTGATTTAGATTCTTACCATGAGTATGGTTTCTCTGAATGCAACGTAACTGAGAATCTTTTCAGAGGATGGAATTTTTGTCTTTCAGAAGTTCATTTTTCTTATCTCATTGCTATTTCCAATAAATGGTTCTTACCTCAACCTGTCATCTCTGCCTTTTGTGACTCCCATTGAGAAGGGAGTGGCTCGTGGTGTTTTTAGTGGCAATATTAATGAGGCAATGCCATTCCTAAACCACTGACGCTTGGCAACTAAATCTAATCTTCACAGAATGATTAGCCTGAAGATATGTATTCTTAGTGCTTGTGTTGGTTTTGCCTCTGTTCCAGAGCTAAAAGAGCAGCTCCTGGCTCGAGCATCACAGGTAAAAGAAATAGAGTGTTTAAAACAGGAGTTTGAACAGCAGCGTCAGCAGAGAAACAGGGAGCATGAAGCTGAATTGGAACAACTGAGACTTTATTTTGAAAACAAGTTAGTTGTTGCTGAAGAAAACTACAAAGAAGAATTGACTTTGTTGCATCACAGACTGCAAGAACTGAAAGACTATTCACTGTCAGAGTTGGAAATGAGTCAGGATCAAGCAGGAGCTATCAGGTGATCTGTTCTTTTTCCTTTCATTTTATGGCAGCATGCTTCCATTTTATTTTTCTTTAACATAAAAGATGATGTTAGCATCTAAACCTATTGAGATTGAGCGTTAGGTGATGGTGCACTCCTGAGCAGTTGTTATAGTTGCTCTTTGCCTAATTTCAGTACTACAGCATAAGTCATCAAGTTCATTTACCTTGATTCATGACCTATCACAGTCTTAAACTTTAAAACCCTTTTCTCAGTTCTTCTGTCACACTTTTTGAAGAGACTGCTGAGAAAGACAAAAGTATTGCACTTGGTCAGCTAAATCAACAGCTTGAACAACAACAGGTATGATTTTTGATACATTAAAAGTTCTACTGTTCTTTACGTGACCTGTATGAAAACTGATGTCCGATTCCTAGCTCTTACAAAGAGTAAATTAATTTCAGCTGTTTAGTAGGGCTTAATTATTTTTGACAAGAATGTTGTAAATTATCAGCTTTAAATAGTGCTCAGCCTCAAAGAGGCTGTGGAGTGGAACAGCTGAAACAGTGCTGTGTAATTTTATGTGCTGTTTGGGTATCCTGTGCTCAGTAAGAAGCTTATCAGTTTTTCTACACAAGTGCAGAATTCATGATGTTTCTCTTTTATATAGTTCTGGTAGTAATTGTCCTTCTTCTCTTAAAGCCAAGATGCTATTTAGCCCCTCTTACTTTTATGCCATTATTTTCATGCACCTTGCTGTAACTAAGGAGCTCGACATTTTTGCTTAACTTGTTTCAAGTTGACTAAGAGTTTGGAAAAGGAATTTGCCTTTTTCTCATTGAAGGATTCTCATCATCGTATCTTAGAAGCTAAAGATCTCTTACTAACCCTTTATTGCTGTAGGAAAAGCTTGCCCGTTTGCAGCTACAACTTACAGAACAACACAGGCATGAACTGGATTCCTTAAGGTCTTCCCTTGCACTTCAGTATAAAGAGGACCTGATGAAAATGAAGATGGATCTGTCAGACAAATATGCAAAAGAAATTGAGGCCATGAAAAGAAAGCATTGTTTAGAACTCGAGCAGCTCCGTGCCCAACTTTCAGAAGAACATTCTAAAGGTAGGATGGTTTGACAGGCTGGGAAGGAAAGCAGTAAGCTGCTTGTGTGGCTTATATTTTTCTTTAAACAGGCTTCCCTGAAGAAGTTTTCAACTTACTGGTTTACCCTAAACTATGGGGAACATTTAGCAGATGTTAATCCCTTTCATAAAGCAATTAGGGGTGTGTTGAGTTGCACTTCTGAAGATGTGGTGACCTGAAGTTGTTTATTCTGTAGTAAAAACTACTAGAACTGTGGAGCAGTTGCCAAAATAAGTTGATCAGGTTTCCATTTTTGATGCCTTGAAGGGCGCTGTCATACAAACATTTGGACTAACAATGCATAACTTAGTTAGCTAATTTAAAACACATGGGTATAATTGTATTCCAATGTATATTGGTTAAAAGGATTAGTAGAGCTTTTTTAATTTGCACGTATATTTCTTATCTCCAATTATTTATTTTTAATGCTAGAGAGAATATCAAAACTGCTTAAATTAGAATGTTTAGAGATTTTCCCATCTGACTTTTGGGTAAATGCCTTGTGTAAATATGATGTGCAAAAGAGGAGAAAAACTTCCATAAATTTGCCATTACATTGCCCAGAAAGAAAGTCTGCTCTTCTGACTGTTGCAGATAAGGAGGGAGGTCCTGCCACAGGTTTTATGATTATTCTCTGTGTGTTAATACTGGTAAATTCCCAAGGTGGTGATAAAATGGAACAGAGTATAAAATCACCCAGCTAAGAGGTTCTCCTTGTCCTGTAGTTAGCATGGCTACTGATAAATTGCACAGCTGACAACATTCAGCTTTATTTCTGTGCATCAATATAGGAGCTGTTAAAATAAAATAAATTGCAGAATGTCATTTTATTGTCTGGCTTGGATTTTTTTCTTTTTTTTTTTTTCTTTCCAGAAATCACCAGACTGTGTCTCCAGAGTGCTCATGATGTAGCACGTCAGGTTGAGGTGGAGGTGGCTGAACGAGTGTCTGTGTTGGAAGAAGAACACCAAGCCAAGCTTGCTCTCTCCAACTCTGAGAAGCAGCGTATTGTAGAGCTCTCAGAAGAAATAAGGCATTTAAAGGAAGAGATTATAAGACAAAAAGATTTTTCTGAGCAAAATGAAAAGCATCTGAAAGAAGAAATGGAAAAGGTAACTTGTACTCTAGAACTGTTGTTTTGTGTAGAGTTGGGCAAGCTCCAGTCTGGAGGGAAGCACTTGCCTTTAAAAGTCCCTGGTTTGGGGACAGTAGCTAAAGCTTTAAATGGACTTGCCTGGGTAGACACAAATGTTGAAATACACTTCTGTTTTAGTGTAACTCTTGTACCTCAAAGACTTAGAGTTGAGACAGTCATACGTGATACCTGCTTACATGTTAAATCAGCAGTTCCATCTGAGGATAAGCTTAGATTGGATGTTAATTCCTTGCTTAAATTGTTGGATATTTGAATGCTTATGAGAATTAGATGGGTGAAGCTCTTATTTACCAAGTCATCCTTTCCACTCTTTTTAAAGAGCCATGGATATGTGTATCCTTTTTCAGGCTTAGAAACTGGTGGAGAAAGCCAGAGACAGTCCTTTTTTGCCTTCTGTCACTGAGCAATCTTTTGCTGCTTTGGCTTCTGGTTTTGTGCTACGTGCTTTTTATGTGGCTTTTATGCTGTGTCCAAGGCCACTGCCCTTGTCATGAAGTTGGACACTATGTATAAAAAACCACCAGAACATAAAAGGAGAGGTTTAAAAGGGATTTTCACTCATGCCTGATATAAACACCTAAGATGCCCATAGCTGTGTAAGTTGAACTCCTGAAAAGAAGATAAGTGACCTCAAGAGAAATCAACGTAGAATACCATATTAATTCTAGAATTTTGCCTTAGGTTTTTCTTACCTTCATAACCCAAATTAATTCTTAATAATGCATTGAATTTAATGCATGTCAGTTTATAAATTGTCATTTCAGCCTTACTTTGATTAGGAAGTGTTACTTCACTACAACAGTTTAATCTTAAATGCCTGAGAGTGTTCTCTTCATGCACTTCAGTTTGGTTTTGGTGGTTTATTCTTTTTTCTTTGAAATAATTGTCTTCACAGGTAAAACATAAAATTGCTGAGGATCACAAGAATGAATTAAGAGAAGAAGTGCAGAAAATAGAGAATATGTACAAAGAAAAAGAGAAGAAATGGCAATGTGAAAGTGAGGCCCAGAGATGCCTAGCAGAAGAGAAGTTATCACTTCTGCACATTGAACTGCAAAACAGAGCAGAATCTGAGAAGCAGAACTTACAAAAACAGTTTGAACTCCGTGAAGCTGAAATGATTCAACTTCAAGATCACCAAGCTGCCAAAATTCTAGAGCTGGAGAAGCTGGTGAAGGAGCAGCAAAACAACTTGCAGCAGCTGGAGGACAGCCTTGCAGGTGCCCAGGCCGCGCAGAAAGCTCAGCAGCAGTACGAAGCTGACCTGGAGGCAGCCAAAGCCCTCATGGCAAAAGAAATGGACAAGGCCACGCTCTGCCTGCAGGAAGAATGTGCACTGAAACTCCTGGAAGCACAAAACAAGTACGTTTCCCTTAGGAATTGACTCATCATGAGAGTTGCTTTGTCTTATTTTAAACTTACTGAGTGATAGTGCAAGGTAGTCACTTGATGGCACTATCTGACTTCCATACCTAAAGCTTGCTGTCCCAGGGAACAGCAGTGCTGTCTGTTATGACCTGCTGTAGATTTTGCTTCGTGTAAAGGCATTTTATCTAGTCTAGCAAATAAAATGAAGTTTTGCTTGCTAAGAGTACGACACAACTGAAAATCGTACACCAGACTTCAAAGAGAAGTTTGACAGGATATATAAGTGGAAAAATTCTCTAAATGGTTTTTAAACAATTGGAATTAGTGTAAGCAAGCTTTTCCTGGTGACTGAAGCTTCTGTTAGCCATTGAATGCTGAATGCCTTTGATATTCGTTAGTTCTGGTTAGATGCCTGAAACTACTGTTTTTCTTCCCTTTCCTACACCTATTGTTTCAAGTGAATTAAGGGAAGTAAACAACCATGTTAGTATTTGCATGCATTGCTTCAAATTTATCCCTTCTTCCCTCCCCAAAAATATGTTCACAGAACAAGACTGGAGAAAAAGTGATTGTAAGAAAACACTGAAAGCAGCAACTTAACTTTTAGATAACTGGTCTTTTTACTTATTGATGTCTGCATGCAAAAATACTGTAGTTACTGATTGCAGTAAATGGCAGCACTTCAGATACTAAATCTTTTGCATCAAGCATTAAGCAGAACTCAGCTGAGTTTGGAGGAGCCCCCAAGTATCCCACAAACACTTCCACAGTAGTTTTATGTCTGTCTTTAAGAGATGTTTTTAGAGGTGTTTGTTACGAGAATTCATTTATTTGCAGACAATATGTTTGAGATGTAGCAACATATACACCACGAGATACTGTCATGGCAGTATTTCTTAAAGGTATTGCTCTGTGTTTGTAAGTTAATAGGAATGCCAGTCTCTCTAGTAATAACCAGATACTTCCAAATGACATTGCAGAAACATTTAATTATGTGGCTATGATACCATCATTGTGGCTTGCTTTGAATTTGGTTCTGTGTTTGAAGCATCAAATAAAACTTGTGGAGGCTAAGTAGGTCTATTTATTTTCCTTGGATTATTATTTATTAGCTCAATTATTCAAAAAAACCCAGTGACTTTTTTGACAGTAGTCTCTTAATTTTCTTGGCAATAATACAGGTTTATGGAGGAACACAAAGCTATGACTCAGAAATTCACAACTGAGCAAGAGATTCTTCTCCAAGAGCTGAAAAAGAAACATGTGGATGAGCTGGAACTCCAAAGTCAGCAGTTAGAGGAGAAGCATAAGCAGCAGATTTTGTCTCTGACAGCTGATTTTCAGGCAAAACACCAAGCTGAAATTGAGACACTTAAATCTACACTGGAAAGTAAGCAGCAGATTCAGCTTGAAAGTTGTGTTGCTGAACTACAGACAAAGCATCAGGCCCAAATCGATGAGCTGGAGGCTAAACATTTATCAAATCTGGATTCCTTGGAGTCTTCCTATCTGTCTGAAATTCAGACTATAAGAGATGAACACAGTTGGGCTCTGGAGAAGTTAAAGCTGCAGCACAGAGAGCAGCTCCAAGAGCAGGATAAAATGCATCAGGAACAACTGCTTCAGGAGATTGAGATGCTGAAATTAAAGCATATTGAAGAACTTCAGCTTTCCCAAAATAATTTGAAAATTGAGCTAGCTACTGTTCATATGGAAAAGCTTAAAACCATGGCTCTTGAAGCAGAAGAAGCTCATAAGGTGAGTGAGAAAGAAAACCTGGCATAGGAGGTGAAATTTCATGACACATTGTGTGGGATTCCCTTGTTCTCGGGAGATATTTTCACAGCCTCTTTGTACCAGCACTGACACGTTGCATGTGGCCATATTATGAGCTGAAAATTAAATTCATCTGCTGCTTCCTGCCCCAAATTCTCAGTCTGATGAGTTTTCTATATCATGTGTGGAAAAGGTACAAATGAGGTATATCTTTTAATATATTTAAGATTGGAGGGTCTCCATTTTGTGGCTCAAAGCTTCTTTCCCCGCTAGAGCTATTGTGTAATTCTTCAGAAAGTGATTAGAACAAAGTAAATGCAATTCTGGTGGCTAAGCCACATCTCTAGGAATCTAAAGATCCTTCCAAATAAGTAAAGCTTTACAAAACTTATACTAGATAAGAAAAATGAACCCATTTAAATGCTTTAAAGAGTATGTATATTCATCCTTCATGAGACAGTATTGTTCCTGTTTACTTTGAAAGCTTTGATACAGCAGGACATGTGCTTGACAAATGGGTTGCAAAGATATTTGTGCTTACTTTTTTTCCCTCCCGTTTTTTTAATTAATGCTTACACAGGATGATCTGAACACAGCTCTTCAAAATCAAAGGCAGTTGCTGGAAGAAGAAAAGCGTCTGGCTCTGGATCTGCTACGTGAGGAAGTGTTGCAGATGGAGGAAAAGCACAGGAAAGCACTCCAAGAGCTTCAGGATCTTCATGAGGCAGAAATTAGGAAACATAAGGAGGAGTACTCCAGGGAGTTGGAAGAACAACTGAGGAAACTAAAAGCACAGCATGAACATGAGCAAGAGGTCAGAATGCTGCTAATACCTAAACCCAAAATAATCCATGTTTTATCATAAAGTAAATTCAGTTTTATTAAGCTTAGAAATAAGGCTTTATATCTAGATGGTTTTTGAATTTTTTTAAGTAGTGCCAATAGTAAGAGGATACAATCTGACTTCTGTGGATGCAAGCAGCCACTAGTGTTATATATTACACTCATATAGTAGGAAAAGTCACAAACAAAATGAGCTTTATCTAGCTATAACCACAGAACATATTAAGTTAGAATATTACTAACTTTTGTTTTACTAAATTGAGAATTTGGTAATGTTCCAAATAACTCTTAAAACACTTTTAGAAGAATAGATTGTCTGGGGAGGAAGTTTCATTAGTTTCCTGGGAGGTGCTAATGGTTATTCAGTCTTCAAGCACATCATCCCAGAAACAGGATTTGTCTATTCTTGTGTCACTACAGTGACTCTTCTTAGAGAGAATAGTAGGAAAAAAGCCCCTAGCTGAACAAAAATCTCTCCAACCTTTCTCTATTGTATCCCAGGATAATTGCATTAAATAGAGATGCATAGTGTTTGCTCCCAGCAGAACAAGGGAAATCACATCTTAATAAAATATGCTCTCCCTGTGTTTCTGTCCCCCTCGTTCCTCTTTATTCTTTTTGAATTTCTTTTAGGGAAGTGTCTATTGGAAAGAATAGGTTGGGAATACTTTGTTAGTCTGACCTGATGGTCTCATGAATACAGGAGATACTTGATACCTAATGCCTGGTTGCTTCTTACCTATTTTTATCAACCTGCTTTTTTCTATACTCAGCATGATGATAGACAGCAGCCCCATATGACCTTGAGGATTATGAATGTACTCTCCAGAATTTGGTTGAGCTTGATTGGTTTGGTTTCATTTTTTCCTTAATTCTAACACTGTGGCTAAAATATTTTATATTCCTTCCTTGTCTGCAGCTGTATGCTTCTGCATCAGCTTCTGAGGTAGCATCTGTGAGAGCAACTCTTCTGACTCAATTTGAGGAGGTGAAATTGAAGCAGCAGCTTCAGTTCCAGGAGGAGATTGAGCTATTGAAGTGTCAGTCAGAGGTGCTGCTGGAACAGCAGATTGCACAGCTGAAGGTAGGCTCCGGTGAAAATGCCCTTCTGAGTATGCACTGGGAGTGTGTTTTGCTGAAAAAGAGCAGTTGGTGTAAGATTTTTGTTCTTCAGCCTCTAAAATGGCAGTCTGAGTGAGATCTCTCCCATGCTTCACAATGTTAGAACAAGCCTTTCCCTTCCCACTCCTCTGTATATGAAGTTGTCTTCATGCCAGCCTGCTCCCTTGGTTCCTTCCCTCTGCCTCCCTTAGCAGATTTGAAGTATTCAGAATTGCTGTCTGTGCTCTGACATACTCTCGAAGTGCTTCTCAGAAGAACAAGCAGGCTGCTTCAGAGATTTTTGTCCACAATTGCCCTGTTCTAGGTCAAGGAAA
This sequence comes from Picathartes gymnocephalus, assembly GCA_013390045.1. Lineage (NCBI taxonomy): Eukaryota > Metazoa > Chordata > Aves > Passeriformes > Picathartidae > Picathartes > Picathartes gymnocephalus. Next base: position 30,302 of record WEKY01023231.1, read on the forward strand.
CTCGTCCTACCCCTTTGTGTCAGTTCATTTTTACCTTCCTAACTCCTAGAGCATGGGGCAAAGACTGGTTCAGGCTTCTGCAAAGGATCCATGTCAGCTTGGGTGGCTGCAGGTCTTCTGCTCTAAAGTTTTATTTCTTGCCACACAAGGAAAAACTGTTTTCTTCACTTGTCAATGTGAAAAAGAGGTGGCCATCGTGTTGGAGCGTATTTGTGTTCATAGATAAAATTGTGCCTTGTCAGTGCTGAGTACAGAGGGACAGTCACTGCCCTGGTTCTACTGGCTACACTATTAATCATATTTTCAGCATAATTTTGTTGTTTGGAGGTGTTGGTGTGTAAGTTACTGCTTATTATTTGGAGAGGCAAAACATGTACTTCTAAAGAATATGGAAAAAATACAGGGGATGTTTGTGGTTTTTTGGGAGGATGGTGGTGGTGTTTGGGCATTTTTTCTTCTCTCAGTAAATCCAAGTATATGTGATTTATGCAGGATGAATTTGAAGCTGAAAAAAAGGCATCACTACATGACAAGGAGCAGTTGTTGATTCAGGAGAGGGAGAAGGCACAGGCTGCTCACCAAAAGGAACAAGAAATGTTATCAGCCCAGCTGCAGGAGAAGGCACCGATAATTATCCAGGTGTGGAGAAAATACTTTAAACCTGGATTTTAAATGTGCTTTTGGGGTTGTATTTTAGCACAGGGCTCTCTGTCTCAATGTGTATATAGAGGGACTGCAGGTATAATTCTTGTATATTAGACTAGGGGGAAATAGAGTAACACTAACAATTTCCTGGCTGGGAATGCATTGCTCTTTCCAGCTCTTCTTGATGAGGGTTGAGAATGTTGGCATGGGACCAGAATGCTTTTCTTTCTTTGCAGTTTTTTGCCAAATAGATATTGTGACTTATTTGCTCTCTTACTTATGAGACAGAGTTTCTAAGAAAATGGCAGTAATTTGTTTGGCAGCAAAATCTAGAGGTGGGGGCAGGTATATCCATAGCAATATGTATTTTTATTTGTAGGTAATCATATGTTTTAATCTGGTATCGGTATCATCTGAATGATGGATAAATATAAGGAGATAAGTAATTTTTCTAGAAACTTGTTTTCAGGTAGAGTTTATAAAGCAAAGTTTAGGCGAAATTGTTGACTTTGTTGTGTTGTCACTGTATTTCCACAGCTGGAAAAGAAAGTGGCGTCTTTAAAGCATGAAATAGAGGAGACCAACTCTGAACTGGAGCAGTCCAAGGAGGAAAGGTTTGTTCATCTTTGCTTACATAATGCTTAGTGCTTGGGGTTTCTTGGGGGTTTTTTGTTTGCTTGTTTTCTCACTTCTCATAAAGAAATCAATAACTAGGCCAAACGAAGCCAGCTCAAAATAATAGTGTAGGATGATGATTTATTTCTTTTATTTGCAAATTATTTTGTGGTTTTTTTAATTATCAACCTATTCTGACATGAAGAGCAAGTTGGGTTTTTTTCTTGCTTTTTTTCTTTGTGTAATGAAGACTTTGGGGTCTCCACTGTCTTGAATCTTGGAAAAATCTAAAAAAATGGAGTGAGGTGCTGTGACCTAGAGGCTTTCAGATGGAGTGACTTGGTTTGACATGTCATGGGGATGTGTGGATTAGAGAAGCTGCCAGGCTGAATAAGCTTCTAGAATTCCCTCTCTTACCTTTCAGAAACTGGCTTAGTGTTAATCGTAAAACTAAAATACTTTCATAAATAGAAGCAGAGCTTTTGTTGTTAGGTCTGCCAGAACACCTTTAGTTATTTTGATGTCACTGCTACTGTGGTAGTAGACATATCTTCCTTGCTGGTGCTTCCACATGTGTGGAAGGCTGAGATGCTTGTGACTGTAGTGTGATCTACCTGTGCAGATGACAAAGGTGTTTTCCTGTGCCAGCTCTTTAAAAATGACTTGTTTTTTGTGAGTCATCTGAATGATCTTCACTGAAAACTGCCCAGCTGTGGCAGATGCCCATTTTAGAGTGTCAGGTTTACAGTCTGTTCAAAGGGTCTTTCAAATCACATGTGTGCAATTTTTTAGATGTTCAATATGCTTTTGTTCTAGGGAAAAACTGCGTGAATCTTACCAGCACGTTTTGAAACTGCTTATGGAAGTGGTGAAGGCCACAATAGCTATTGAGGACCTTATCTGTAGCAAGATTGGTCTTTGTCTTGATGACAGTCTGGCTTCTGGAGATTCTAAAGAAACTCAGAGTATTATGGAAGAAATGGGATTCATGCAATATTTTAAAGCCAAACAAAACCATCACCTAGAAAAAGGTGAGTACAAATCAGCAAACCTGGATGTAGTCAATTCATATTCTTGAAAACTGCCTTTTCATTTCCTTTTCTATGGATGAAGATTGGAAAGAGAATATCTTTTTGCAATGTTTGTCTTTCAAAGTTGGTCCACCTTAAGACAGTGTTTACCAGTGTTCTTTCAGTTTAATTCTTTAATAGTGCAACCACTAGAATGTTGTTAGAAAAGCGTGGATAGATTATAGGGCAGGGAAGATGGACTTGGTGAATGCAGCGTTCCGGGTCCTGATGTATAGCACAAGATTCCCAAACCTTGTAAAACCCCTCATGATTTTTCAACACTGTATCCAAGTTTTCATCTTGTAGTGCAGGTCCAGAACTTTGTCACTGCCTGTCAGTTACCTGGGTGGCCAGTTTTGTGGCTAGCTGTCCCTTTTCTGTGTTTTTCAATAGCTTCCTTGTTTTCAGTAGAGGAGCTGCTTGATGAAACTCTCACAGAATACAACCAGCTGTCTCCAGGGACTGACGATGTGTCTGAGTTGAGCCAGTACTTATGTGAAAGTGTTTTTACAAAGCCAGAATGGGCGTGTGAAAGCGAAGAAA
>WEKY01023233.1:0-11993 GCA_013390045.1 Picathartes gymnocephalus
CCCGTCTCTTTCTACAATCCTGACAGTCTCAAAACATGCTCTCTTTCTGGTCTTTCAGGACCCAGACTGCACTAACAATTCTCAAGTTGCCATTAATCTGTCTTTCCTACTTTTGAAATTATTAGATAGCTAGTGAGGCATGCAAAGAAGCTGTGCCAATATGCTCTCCTATTGGGAAAAGCATTTGTTGGACAAACAGGTTGAAACCTGTTGGGAGATGTTCAGTGTGGAGACACTAAGTGCACAGCCAGCCATTGCGTTTAGCCAACTGTCCAACCACAACTACAACTTCCTGCTCTTCTCTGTCTTCTGAAAGCTGCTTCAATTTGACACCTCTGTTTGGAGTGTAGGAGTACAGATGCACTAAGTACTAAATACTTATACGTGAGGTGTACAGACTGCTTAATAAATCTTTCCTTCATGTATTACTTCAAAGATAAATGACGATGGATGGGAAAAGTACCTGTCAGTCAGAGATTAAAAAAAATAAACAAAAAAAACCCCCAAAACAGATATTGAAGTTTAGAAGATAATGATTGTACTGCTGATGAAACAGAAACACAGCAGCATCTAATTTATTTCTACTTGGCCTTTTTAGTCATCATCAAATATCCTGAGTTGGAAGGGACCCACAAGGATCATTGAATTCCAGCTCCTGGCCCTGCACAAAACAAGCCCAATAACCATGCCATGTGCCTGAAAGTAGTACAGAAGTAAAAAGCTGTTATTATACATCTGTATTTTACAGACTGACGTATGCAAAACGAATTCCTCAAAACAACATCATACCCAAGAACAAAGGTGGATGAAATTGCTTTTCTTTCATTTTTATTCTGATACTTGTTACAGTACAACTGAGAGAAATTTTAACACTTCTGTGTCCCTGAGGGCACCACCGGCTCTCCAAGGCTCTCCCTGCCCTTCCCAAGCCCAGGACCCGCCGTCAGCCCCAGCCCGGCGGTGCCGCGGCAGGGCCGGTCCCCAGCTCCCCACAGCCCTGCCCGGCCCTGCCATGGCCCCGCTGAGCCGGGCACCGCTCCACACAGCCCCGCCATGGCCCCGCTGAGCCGGGCACAGCTCCACACGGCCCTGCCATGGCCCCGCTGAGCCGGGCACAGCTCCCNATGGCCCCGCTGAGCCGGGCACAGCTCCCCACGGCCCTGCCCGGCCCTGCCATGGCCCCGCTGAGCCGGGCACAGCTCCCCACGGCCCTGCCCGGCCCTGCCATGGCCCCGCTGAGCCGGGCACAGCTCCCCACGGCCCTGCCCGGCCCTGCCATGGCCCCGCTGAGCCGGGCACAGCTCCCCACGGCCCTGCCCGGCCCTGCCATGGCCCCGCTGAGCCGGGCACAGCTCCCCACGGCCCTGCCCGGCCCTGCCATGGCCCCGCTGAGCCGGGCACAGCTCCCCACGGCCCTGCCCGGCCCTGCCATGGCCCCGCTGAGCCGGGCACAGCTCCCCACGGCCCTGCCCGGCCCTGCCATGGCCCCGCTGAGCCGGGCACAGCTCCCCATAGCCCTGCCCGGACATGGCCCCGCTGAGCCGGGCACAGCTCCCCACAGCCCTGCCATGGCCCCGCTGAGCCGGGCACAGCTCCCCACGGCCCTGCCCGGCCCTGCCGGGCACACCCCTGGGACACATCCCATCCCTTTCCCCAGGGAGGTGCCCTATGACCGGGGCTGGAGCCGCCCCTGTGCTCCCCGGCTGTCCTGCTCTTGGCTAAGAGAAGGTGGGCCCTGACTGCCAGGATATGCCATCGCCTACCATGGGCAGACCCAAGATGTCCCAACAAAAGCTTAAAGAGTTTTGGAAGCTGAATTTCTCGTGACAAGTCTTCTATCACTTTATCCTCTAAAACAGACCATGTTCTTTAAAGACCCATTGCACAGGGAGAAGTCTAAGGACACTTTCAGTTCGCTTTTTACCATACCAACATCTAAAGAGAGGCAAGTATTATCCAGATTTATACAGCATCTCAATGACTAATTCCAATTCTTTAGTATAACTTCAAAGGGAATTAAAATGCTTCTTTCTGTTTTACTGAATTTTTCATACTTGTAGGTCACAGCAATAAGGTTCTGCCAGATGATGATTCAGTAATTATTCTGCTTTGGAGACTCTATTTAGCATTGGATAATGGTGTTCCAGGCAGAAAATCCATTAAATAATCTATTCTGTTTGGTTAATATATTAAATATATAACAACTGTTACTATGAATGTCATTTTTGAAAAATTATTTCCAACAAGTGCCGTGGTGGTTAAAAATTATGCTGGAAGGGTGGCAAGTAAGTCCTGGTGCACTGAAGGACCATTGTCAGAGCATTGCATTGCTTTTCTATTTGTCTAGCCCTGCCAGGGATGGATTTACAAATATTTATGCTCAAGGCACAGAAGAAACACAGAAAGTGAAAAACAAAGAAGGTGTTGAGGTATTGACAGAGGGAAGAAACGTTGGTTTTTGTTTTTCCACTGAATCTGTAGATTGCAAAATGAGTAAATCGGAGGTAATGTGAGGCAGAAATCTGATAAACGGGTGTAGTCTTCTTCCAGCAGATCAATCTCTTCCCTTTCCATCAGAGATATAAAAGCTAAAAAGCACTGCTGTAACACAAATCCAAGATTTAACAGAGTCAGTTAGGAAAGTGTTTTTCCTTTCCAGAGAAAGGGGAACAATGAGAGTGAACAGGCATTGGGATAGATATCTGCCTTTGGATGGGTAATTTGACTTATAAAAATAGTAGAGAAGCTCGTTGCATACCTCCTGTGAAAACAAATGAGGAGATATTTCTTTTCAAATAAAAGATGAATAGCTTTCTGATAATAATGAATATATAATTAGTTAATTAGTGGAAAACACCCAACTTTATGGTTCATTTTATCTAGTAGTCCTGAGGCAATGTAGTTGTTAATACACTGGTAATTTTTGTTTCTATTGTGATCTTAATGAACCTGAATACTTATGATAATACTGCAGTTGTTTTCAAATTTAAGGTTTCATTCTGTTCAGAAGAGAAAACATGCTCACAAAATTATGAGAAATATAAATATTAATAATAGTGCTATAATCTTACATTAGAAATTCATCCAAGTTCTTGAAGCTGTATTTAATAATTAGCAACTGTACACTCAGTTAGGAATGAAAATTATTGAAGCATTACTTAATTTTTTTGTAGTTTATTAAAAAATAACTTTTAATATTTAATAAAAACTAAGTTAAAAAATAAATGAATCTGGGTTTATACACTTCTCAGTAGGAGATAAAAGCAAGGAAATGTGCTGTCTTTCAGAAATGACCAGCAAGTCTTTGTCCTTTTTATCCTCTGCAGAGCAGAAAATAGCCAGTAAAAAGCCATTCTTGTGCTGAATTAGGAGAGTAAAATATATCTCACTAAAGTTTGATTGCATATTTCCATGCTCTTGCCTATCTTGGCTTTACGTAAAGGTGCTAGATGACTTAGATTTGCTAGGATCTAATGAAAGATACTATTTTTTGCCAATAACAAATTTTAGTACATATATGCTGCAATAACTGCAGTTCAATTCTTGTTTAAAACTATGCCTTTTTTACCCCCTTATTGAAATAAGAATACAGAGGAATTCCTCACATATTAAAAAAGTCCCAAACCTGAAATAAGCATCCTAAGTTATAAGATAGAATAAAAGTGGTATATGTAATAGTTTACAGCTATTAGTCATCTGCCATCAGAATACTCTGCTAGTCTGATATACACAGATACTTACAGAACGTGTTCACACAGTCATCAGCATTGGCATTGCCTACCTGTTAGAATAAGAAATTAAAAATCACTCTGAAAAGTTAATTGCCATGCTCAGTTTGTGCCATTTTAGCACATACATTTACCACTTGCATAGTATCTAACTATGACATCTATGTTTTGAATGGTATTCACTGAAAGTTTTCAAAACGTATTTCACATAACTATATCCATTTTATCATTGTCTTATAATTTGCTGCTTACAACCCATCAGTCCTTGAGATTTCAACTGATGTAGAAATATATTACTTCTACAGAATCTATCTTCATATTAAGATTTTTACTCAAAAGCATATTCAACAGTCCTCTCATTTTGTATATACAGCTGCATGCAAAATTATGGGTATTAATTTAGTAAAAAGAATACAATTTCTGTGTGCAATTTGCAAATTACCATAATTCATAATTTCTCACATTGTCATCTTTACAATGTTTTGGTTTGCAGGGGTTCTTTTGCATTCACTGTTCTGCTTCTTGTCTGCATAAATTATGTTCGTGTTTGTAAACATATGGTCCTATATGATTATGACTACTACTGGGCTGGACAATTGAAACATAGCTTGGTCATGAGCACATGCCCAAACAGGATTCAATTCCATTTTATAAACACACAAAAAATATACTGATGAAATATAATTTAAAAACCAACCTTTAATCTTTGACTTTAATTATTTGCAGAAATATTTTATCAGAAAATATAAGCAGTCTTGAGCATCCACTAGATTCCACCAGACCATGTTACTCAGAGCCCTATCCAGGGGCTTGGATACCTCCAGGGATGGGGAGTCCACACCCTCTGTGGGCAAGCTGTTCCAGTGTCTCATCACCCTCACAGTATTTATTCCTAATATCTAATCAAAAGCTGCCCTTCCTCAGCTTAAGGCTATTCCCTGTTGTCATTTTTTTTGTATGTGGGGCGCCAGTACATCCTGTTCATTACGAGGATTTTTGATTTTTAGCAGTGAAGAAAAAAAAAATGCAGATAAAACAAAACAGTTTAATGAGCTTTGTAGTGTACATATTTACTTTTGGTGCTCATTTCAGTGTGGCCTTTTTTTTTCCTTAAAATTTCTGTCATGTCTCTTACCACAAAATGTACCTTTAAGACCAGCACTATAAAACCTGAGGATATTAAAACAGGTGATCCACAATCACAATGCGAGGAAAGTGTAAATATTGCTTTTAAGGACTACATCCATCTGACCATTAAATGTGTATCTTGAACAAGCTTCTGAACTGTATGTTGCTGAGTATTGGGTGTTGAGTAAGGCCAAATGTGAATGAAATTAACCGCTTCGGGATCACCATTGTTTTGAGGTAAGAGATTCCAAGCCTTTCTTTCTTAAACACACCATGGAATTAAGATACATACCCTTGATTCTTGGAAGAATTGTATCAGTATAGCAGAGAGGATGTAAGTAAGAACAGATGGTGTGATAATGCAGGAAAGAGAAAGAGGATGAGCAGAGCTTTTGCAGGCCCCATCATAACCATGGCCACATGATTTCTCATGTAGAGACCTCATGTATTTTTCTTGGTTTCCTTTTGCCCTCACCTGTCATGTTTGTCTCTGTTTCTGAACTGAGTTGTCATGTATTTTGCTTGAGTTTATGTAGTTCTAGCTGAGTATCAGTTCACTTTTTGAAGGAGGGGTGGGAAATCCAGTGTGGACATGTTTGGTTTTTTAAGTTTGGTTTGTCATAGTCATATGAGTTTATTTACAGTTATATGGTTGGTTTGTTCACTTTCTTTTACCTGTGTGAGTATTATTTTGTTGTGTATACCTCTTGCCTTGCTCTGTTGGTTCTTATGTGTTTTTTTCCTTGGTGTGAACAAAGGGGATTTTTCAAAGTCTTATTCCCACGCAAGGTATAGTTGTGGGGGCAGGTGGGCTGTCTCTTGGAAGAAGAGTGGTATAGAGAAATAAGAATCCTTCATGCGAGGGTGCCAAACGTATGAAGAAAATCACTGGCCTATTCTTACCGAAGTTTGTCTATTAGGTTTAATAGAGGCTTCTTTTGGCATATGTCCACCCCTTGTTCTCTGCAGATAGCTTTCTGGGGAAGCAAACTTACTGAGTTAAAATGGAAGGGAGCAGATGATGACAAAAGTGTGTTACAACCAATGTCTTTTTTTTGAAGGTTTTGGAGAAAAGAAAAATATCTTTCCTTCCCACCCCACCCTCAATTCTTGGTTAGGAAAACTGTTGATCAAAATAATTGAAAAAAATTTTCTTTACTGAATTTCCAGCCTCCTCACCTGTATATATTATAGGAAAATAACATTTCCAAGGGGAATGACAAAGGACAGAACAGAAATAATGTCTTTTGGTGCTGTGTGAATAGCAAGCTTATGTACTGCTGTCTGTGGAATCTGTCTTGGATAGCTAATGGCTGGACTAACCAATTTTCTAGCCATGGAGAAATAAACCTTGTTTATGAGGCAGAGTTGATACTGCAGCTGATGGAGTGGCTGTAAGCTGGAGTTCTGTGTGCATTTTGAAGAGGCTGTGTTGCTTTCGTTCCCTAATGGATCAAAACAACACAGGAAGGCATGATTCTGACTCCAAACCAGGTGAAATGAATCACTTTCATTTGTACACAGATTATGGACTTCCCCTTGGAGTCTCCAAGTACTCAGCCAACTGGATGAGCAGTTTATTTTGATGCTGTGAGAGCTCAGGGCCCAGCCAAAGGTGTTTGAGACTCTTGGTTGTGCAGAAACTGTGGTAATTATGACAGTTGTGATGGTTACATTGTGCTATTCACACTAAAGATTTCATACACAATTCACAGATGTCTCTTGGGGTAAGGAGGTCTCAATCTACCCGCGTTTGAAGACCTTTGAGCTGTGGAAAACATAGCCATTGTGAGTTTATCTGCAGTGAAGCTTTATAGCTTCTATAAATCTACAGAATAAGGCACCCCTAAGAGGGTATTAGCTTTTATTACCACTTGATACATTTTTCACCTTACTTGGCAATACTGATTTTATGAGAAGCAGATGAATTGTAAGCATGGCATGTGCTACAAAGATCTTTAGGCATAGAGGGTTATCAGAAGCCTTCTAAGTGTGCTTAACATTGTATTGGTCCCAGAACTGGCAATTAACATGCTATAAACATAGTTATTAATTGGTTGTTCTGTCCCTTGTATCATCAGGTTTCTCACTACAGGCAGAATCTCCCCTCTTTGTTCCAATATTTGGCAATTAGTCCGTTTTTACTGAGGATGTGCTTTGTTCATATTCTTCTTGCAGACATAGATATATTCTTCATATTCTTCAGAGACTGCTCTATACAAATCTGCTATATACAGTGTTTATTTAATTAAATGAAACATGGTGATTTGCAATGTGGGACAGTGAATGCAATTGAAAAAAAAAAAAGACAAAACCAAAATTGTAAACCTGACCATTTATGTCCATATTGTTCAAGGTTGCAATATTCTTGCTGTTGCCAATCTTACTTTTAAAGACATTCAGAAGTATAATGCTGAAAATTGTAAGCTGACCCTCGCTGACAAACTGTCATGGTTTAAGGGCACAAACACAGTCTGACCAGCATCACAGAACAATCTCTCCGATGCCACTCTGGCAGCAGCCATCACTCTGCTGGACTTGGCTATTGCTGAACTTTTTTTACTAGTTTTGTTACCAACAACTCAAGTGCCAAAGTCAATGCAACATGCAATGTTTATTAGTCACTCAGTCAAAACCGTCCACACTGTTGTGATGGTACTCAGAGGTGGAGCTCCTAAAAGTGAACTGTCATGTAGGGAGAGCACTATGACAAGCTACAAGGTCAACTGTAGGGCGCTAAAATTATTTTATATGCTTGCAATCCACTTTTCATACACGTACGCCTCATTTTCCATAGTAACGGAAAAACATGGTATGGATCTTTTCATACAGTCTCTTTAAATAGAAAAAGTATATTTCAAATCATATTCCCTAAGCAGAGGGAACAAAAAGAGCACAAGAACTGTGAGCAATCCCAGCAGAACAGCTCAGAGACTGAGACTGCTGAGGCTGAATTGCCTGATAAACACTGACTGATGTGTGTATGGCAATCTCAGCTGAGCTCACCTGATTGCTCTTTTCTTCCTCTTTGTCACTAATGTGCACTTTCAATCCTAAACCGAATAAGCGCAGAGAAGCATTAAGCAGAATATAATCTAAAATCTAATTGTAATCAAAAGTATCAAGTACCGATAAATTGACTTGTAACACATTTTAAAAAATGAATAATTTATGACAAAGTTGTATCAAAAAGCACACTTCTGCTGCACTAGTTTTAGACGGTATGTTTTCCGTTCATAAAGAATCTAATTTACTCATAAAAATTATCCTTTATTTTTTCAAGAAATCTCCTATACGTGCATTTTAATATTGTTACTCTTAAAATTTGTTGCAGAATACACTGATAAATCTACAGACATGAATGTAAAGTAAGAAAATGCACTAGGCCAAGGCTTATCCTTAGCATAGAATATCTATAAATACCTTTTATTTGAGTTAAGCAGTCATCTTTCCTGCCTCTTTTGTTAGTATATAAAAAGGTTTGACCTAATTAAGACACAGCAATATTTAATTTCTCACAAACTCCTTTTAAATTTTAGTATATCGGCTTTTTGTCTTCTGCTTGTATTGTCTGGTATTGCTAATATCATGTTGTCTTAAATTTTAGTCTATTTTCTGACAGATGGAAATAAGCATATGTTTCTGTTTCATTGTGTGTGTTGTCAGTCCTCTCATACGGTTGTATCTGTAACATATTTGTCAGTTTTAATCACACTATAAATTTTCTTACACACACTGCACTGCAACAATAACAAATGCAAAAATTGAAAAAAAATCAATATTTCATGTAAAATTATGTGCAAAACAACCCTTTCTGAATCAGTTTTCATCTGTGCACAGTTTGCAGTACTTTCAGTATTTACACTTATGCACAATGCTTGTTTTTATCACAACATCATAAAAACTTCCCCAGGAGTAATGACAGGATCTTTGAGTTCATAAGAAATAAAGATAAGCAGAAGTTTCAGGGTCAGGGAGGGGCTGCTGGAACATAAAATAATTACACAGAAAAAAATTACAGTAATTTTTATTCTGTTTCATACAAGTTGACAATCCACTGCTTCTTGACAGGGAAGCGTATGGAATTTTATAATAGGGAGACTCTCTGGAAAAATTAATTGCACTCATTACCTATACTTAGGGAACTGAACCCTTGCCTCTGTCTCCTATTTACCTGTCAGTTGTATCTTTCCCTTATTCACCCTTAATGGAGGAATTAGCAGGCCATTCTTATTTCTTCAGAACCTCTTCTACTAGGACTCATCCATTCAAAAGTAATTCAAACCCATGTCAACCAGTCTGCACAATCCCTTTCCAGCTTCCTGCCACCACCTCAAGTTTGGTTTGCTTTTTTTTCCTAGTGCATTGGTTTTGAGTACTAGGAACAGCAAGTAGGCTATTTTCACAACTGTGTTTTAAGACCCCAAATCTTTTCAGTGCATTTTTTCCTGCAGTCTGCAGCCTACTCAAAATTGGTTTTCCTAAGGAATGGTTATCAATGCTCATAAGCTAAACTAGCCTTGAGATAGCTTCCAGCCCATGGAAGTGGAAAGAGAGTGGAAAATATTAATATTCCACACACTTTGGCTTCGTAGAGCATTGCTTTGACTAAAAGGTATAGGTTCAGTTATTGAGATGCAGCAAAGAACAAATAAAATCTGGTAAATTTACCCCTTCTAACTGAGAGCTTTTCTTTAGGAAAAAATGTTATACTTTCTAGATATGCAGAAATGCTTTGGGTTGGAAATCCACTGAAATACGTATTTACATACTGTCATTGCAAAATGCACACAGATTACTAGTGACACTTAAGGATGCTATGTCATCATCAGATGACAATCTGATTACCTCGTTAAAATAAAGCATCTGAAGTTTTAGACTAGAATATTTTCTCTTTTTAAACCGTATGTTTTACAGCTTGTAGTTAAATATGCTGCAAAGCGGAAAAGACAAGGCAATGTAGACAGACAATAATAGCTTGTCTTGGGTTTATAGTTGTTGAAGTGGAAAGCATTGTCTCTCACAGAAACCGGGAAACAACATGACTCCCTGAACCACTGGGCACAAATGAGTGTGCTTGTGAAAGAACAGTGTTTCAAAGCAATACAGTATATAACAGAATATATGCATTCAAATGGAGAGGAGCTTCATCTCTTACTTTCCACTTCCAGTGGAAAAGGAGTAATTTAATTTATGTGTCTACAAATGTATTCTTTCATGTGTGCATCAGAAGGTAAGTTCTGTCTTAGTGAAGGAGTTGTACTTCTGTATCTCTACATAACAAAAATCGGAAAGATAAATAAAATCTATTGTATATTTTTTTTTTTTTTTTGTAAAGGCCAGGAATACCTGATCTCTTACAGTGTGCCAGGAAAATTACTTTTTTTACAGTATACTATGCTTAAACCCACCTGGGCTGCTTTCCAGAAGTGCCAGCAGTATTGGAATTGCACTAGAATGAACAGCTTGAAACTGAACTTAGGTTTGAACTCCAGCATATAGAAATTGCTTTGAAAAAAAAGATAACTATAGGTTACTACAGAGAAGAGCAAAACAAAACTTTGTATTAGTTTCTTTTCCTTGTGTTACTGCTTTGCAGCTTCAACAAAGGTCAAGTTTAATTTTCTTTCCTTTGTGAAGTGTGGCTTTGGACTTACCAAAAAGTTGTAACTTCTTCACAGTAATACAAGTAAGAGAACAAACCACAGGCTTGAGTTTTAGTCAGTGGAAAAAAATTGAATGCAAAATGGCATGTATTGCATATAAGCCATCTGCAATGTTTGGGTTAAAACCAACTCACTGCAGCTAATAAAACATCAGCATTCAAATGCAGTATCATGAGTGCAGTATTTGACTCTGTGTATCTTCAGATTACCTTCGTGCTTGCTGTGGTGATCAGCTACTTAAAGACAATTCAACTCCAAGATCATTAATTATTCTTCAGATATTATTAATGGTTTGTCTTTAATATATGGACTTATTCCTGTAAGTCCTTGGCCAAGATTTAAGATTTATTACAATGACAAAATTTTCAGATCTCAGAATATTTTTTAACTGAATGTGTTTAGAATGAGGATAACCCCGTATAATCTCAAGTGATACATATACTAATTGTAAAAAGGGTCCTATGTAAAATAATTCTATTTGTATGCCATTTTCACTTATTTCCTTGGATTTATACAAGTATAAATGAGAACAGAATTAAACTCTGAAGATGATCATGGCTTCTGCTTCAGTGAAATCAGGTCTGAAATCAGGGCAATCCTATCAAAGTTACGCTCCTTTATGTGTTGCATTATTCCACTTCCTCAGCACTTCTGTGCTCCATAACAATCCCTGCAGATCTCCCTTTCATGGGGCAGGTATCTCATGGAGTTCGGAGAAAAAAAAAAGATGAGATGAAAAATTTAATTATTCTACTCAGAATAGGTAGTTTCATGAAGCAGGTACCTCTGTACACATGAAAAATGGCTAAAAAATCCACTTTAGAAGTAGATTCATCTTCATGTGGAAATTAATTCAGTATCTCTGAAAGCAGACATATCCAACCTGCCACAACGTGATGATCTAAGAAATCTGTCAAAGTGTCGTAGGTTGCACAGAGAAAATTATCACAACAATATTTTACTCTCTTTTTTTCTCTAGCAGAGGCAAAGTGAAAATGTTGCCATCCCAGAGTATTTCTTACAAAGTAGCCAAGGAAAAATTATGATAACCACGTTTATGTATTCTAGCACTCAGATTTCTTCCTTTTGGTTCAAGTAAAACCTTCATTGAAGGTTTCAGCCCAAGGCTGGCTGGAGGGCATAAGCATTTAAGCTCAAGCACACTTGTTTCAAAATTACTGCAGGGAGAGGAGATCACTTCTGAGCTCTGAATGATAAAAGGTTCTTACACACAGGCTTGTATCTCAAGGTCATTGGTCTCCATTTAAACACTCAAACTGAATGATCATGAACAAAAGATTTATTTTTCTCTTCTCTGCTTGGTGAATGCCAGTGGCATTCTGGCTGAGGGAAAAAAATCAGAGTGATTTTACAACTGGAAGAGAATTTGAGTCAAAACTGCCACACTGGCATGTCATTTCAAAACAACGGAGAATTTTTAACAACACACTTGACGCGATGCCCTGTGTGC
>WEKY01023234.1:12307-30948 GCA_013390045.1 Picathartes gymnocephalus
TTACATTTCTTGAGGCCGGTGTCGTCCGCCGCCACCGCCGCCCCCGAGGACTTCCTCTTCTTCTTCACCGGCATCGTCCTGCCTCGGGGCGGGGCCGCCCCGCTGCCGGGGCCCGCAGCCGAGGCTCCCCCGGGCTCGCTTCCCCTGGCCGCCGCCGCCTCCCGAGACTGGCGGTGAGGAAACGAAAGGAGACCCCGGTCCGCCCTGCTCCTGCTGTTCCTCCCCAGCCGCACCGGGCGTTGCCGCCCCCAGCGGGCAGACGCCGCCGCCGCCCCGTCCGCAGAAGCGGGTGTCGCGCCGGGGGCGGGAGCGAGCGCGGGCGGTATCGGCTGCTGAGGGAACGGCGAGAACGACCCGGACACAGACGGCGCCGGCCAGGAAGTGGTAGCGCCGCCGGGGCGGGGCCGCCCCGGGACCCGCCCCCGGCAGGGCGGGGCTGCCGCGCGTGTTTCCCGGCCGGAGCGGGAGCCGCGTGCTTGGTAAAGGGCCGCGGTGCCGGTTACAGCTCAGCGTTCGCAGTGAAATAAACGGGGCAGCGCCAACCCTTCCAGTCCTTTCGAACCCGCGCGGTCACAGCCCGCACCCAAGGGGGAGCTGCCGGTCGCGTCCCGTCAGCGCTGGAGGCGGGCGTGGGGCTGGGACAGCCGCCTGCCGAGAGGCGCGAGCGGTGGCCGAGTTCAAGGGCAGCTGCTGGGCGGGACGGGAGGCGCTCTGTCTCTTTAGAGACCCTCTGGGGAAGCGGCCGGAAGCGCTCAGCGCGGCGCGGATCACTACACCGGCACTGACCCGCGAAACCACGGGCAGCCACAAGCCTGTGGTCCCGGTGGGCGGTCTGAGCACTCGCCCAGCGCTCCCCGGGGCCGGGCCGCAATCCTTCTCCGCCTTGCTGTACCGGGCACCACGGGCTGTCTAGCGGAGACGATCCGGAGCGGGGTGGGGACGAGGGAAACACCCCAAGTACTGCGGCGGCCGTGACACAGCTGATGACAGGAGAGATGCTTCGGTGAACCCAACGGAAGCCTGGCAGCGGATCGGGCCAGCTAATACCCTGGTGATCGCCGTGCGCTGCAGCGCGAGGAAGAGCGCGGCGCTTTCTCCGCCCCGCCGGCTCCGCCCTGTCCCGTTCTTCCCCGCCCCGTTCCGCCCCTTCCCGCTGATTTCCGAGCGCGTTGGCCGCCGCCTCCTTCCCCGGCTGCCCGGCGCCACCCGAAGCTAAGCCGCCTGCGCGCCAGGGCCGCCATCTCCGGTCACCATAGTGACGGATCCCGACGACGCCGGGACGGCTGCGGGCCTCTTCCTCTGTGCCCCGGAGCGAGCCGCCGTCCTCCTCGCCGAGAGCCCTTTAGGTCTTCTCCCGCCAGCACCTGCATGTGTTCCCGTGGCGTTCTGGATCCGCCCCTGCCTTGATCCTGCCTGGCGGGGTGCGTGCCGCCACCATGGCCGGGGAGGGAGACCGGAGGAAACGCTTTATTTCTGCCACGGCTGCCAACTACTTCGGGCTGGACCCGGCGGGCGGTGCCGCTGCCCTGGCCGCGGGGCTGCATTCCCGTCCGGAGCTGAGCCACTTCCTCGACGACGGCAATGAGTTTCTGCTCGTGGTGCAGCACGCTGGCACGCAGCTCAGCGCCTCCAACAAGGTACCGTAGTGTCTGGCAGCTGAGGGTCCCGCCTGTCCGCCGCGTCCCGGCGTGCGAGCCGGGATGCAGAGCCCGGAGGTAGCTCAGGCTTGGTACCCGTAAAGACGGGGGTCAGATTTAGGAAACATCTCCCTCCTGCGATTATCTGTGCAGGTCTCTGTGTCTGCTGCAAGATACTGGCGGATGCCGTGGTGTAACCCCAGCCGGCAGATAAGTACCACTCGCTGTCCCCCGACCCTGCCGTGGGGAGAAGAATTGGAAAGAAAAGAACGCCGCGGGTTAAAATAAGAACAGTTTAATAACTGAAACGAAATAAAATATAATAATAGCCAACTACTAAGTACACTAATAATAATGTTAATAAACATTATTATGTTGTAAAGAAAAGGGGAAAGAGAGGGGAACAAAACCCAAGAGATACATAATGCAGTTATTTACCGCCCGCTGACTGATGCCCAGCCCATCTCCCAGCAGCGATCGGTAACACCCGGCAAACTCCCCCCAGTTTGTACACTGAGCATGATGCTCTGTGGTATGGAATATCCCTCTGGCCAGTTCGGGTCAGCTGTCCTGGCCATGCTCCCTCCCAGCTTCTTGTGCCCTCCTCACTGGCAGATCATGAAGCACTGAAAAGTTCCTGACGTTGGATAATTACTGCTCAGCAACAACCAATATATCAGTGTGTTATTATTCTCATACTAAACCCAAAATACGGCTCTGTACCAGCTATTAAGAAGAAAATTAATGCTATCCTTGCTGAAACAAGAACACTGTCCCCAGAGCCTGTGAAGACTGTACAGTCAGCTGACGATACATTTGTTAGCGAATTGTGCCCCTGTTGGTGCAGGTTTAGTGTGCTGTATATTGGCTCTATGTGAACGTAATGTGGCCTGAGGCATGGAGTTGGATGTATGATTTCTTCCTGGGCGTGATTGCCTGTAGGTGACCAGAAGGATTGCATGGGCAATGTCCATGCAGGGAATGGGACCTAATGTGTGGCACATTGGCTGATATTTGACAAATTCAAGCTAGATGTTTCTCCAAACTGTGCATTTTACAAATTGCTGGACACAATTGTGTCCAGCTTTGAGCAAATCTGAGGTTCATTTTGTGAAATATCCTGCCTTGAGTCTTGTGTTCAGCACATGACTCATGGGATCAGCACCATGGGGTGTGATGTGCACTCAGTGTCACCGTGTAAGGAGGGCATGGTGTGGTGCCAGCCTAACAGAGTGTACAGGCAAGGTGTGGGTCTTGACATGGGACCTGTTGTTCTGCAGTGAGACCAGGGACATGGCGTCTGTTATGTCAGTGGCTTCACACACGGAAGATGCATGTAAGAAGGAGTCCTCAACATGTGAAGTGTGAACCAGCAACTTACATAACTCTTTGGTTAATCCTCTGTGAAGTTTAGTGCATGCTATGTTCAGGCAAGAATGGACATTTATGTGTACCAGTTTTTGAGGGTGCTGCTGAGCCACTGGCTAAAATACGAAGCAGCTTTCAGCAGCTGTGGAAGATCCAGTTGCATATTGGTGCTATAATGTGTACTTGTTTCAGTGAAGCTATGTCTTCAGTTGTTGGGCTAAAGACTTGATAAGAAAGTAAAACCGATACTGTTCAGTAAAACTCAAAGCTGTTCTTACTACCCTTTGTTTCTTTTAACAGAAAAATAGTACACAGATGTTTACAGTTGCACAGAATCTGGGATTTCACTTAACGGATCTTTTTGCTATTAATTTCTCAAATGTTTAATGTATTTTCCTGTTCTGTGAATTCTCCTCAGCCACAAATTGTTTCAGTAATTACTTTATGGCAATTTTTGGAACTTTACCTGTAAGTTGGGCTATGGATCAAACATTAGTCATGTTACAATTTACAATTTTACTGATGAAGGAGCGTGCCTGTCTCTGTTCTTGAGAAATCTATGAATAGAATTACATATTTACAAACTCAGGAAAACAATACAAAATATTTAGAATATGTAGAAAAATTTTCCCGAAGGTATGTAGCATAAAAATATAATACAAGAAAATAGGCTTCCTGCTTAGTTTTCTCTAGGCATCATACAGAGTTTCTGTGTCGTCAGAGAAAGCGGTAAGTGGACTTTTCAAAATATAGTAAGAAATTATGGTGTTTACAGACATTATATGCTGTGAAAGTCTTTATATATTTGATGTCAGAAGTGAGGTTCCTATGGACTCAGAAATGAGTATAATAAAAATTTTAATTTTCTCTGCAAATCAGATACTACCATAATTTTATCAGAGCCTGAAGGGAGCAATTTGGTATTTTATGTTTTTTTTCTTGATGCAAATTATTTGTGTAAATGGTGTATGTAATTTAGCGGTCAGTAGCAGCTTTTTAAACAAATCTTGTTTTCTTGATTATTACAGATTGAAGCTACTGATTCAAAGAATAATGTGTTGGTGTTCTTTAAGCTGAGACCTGACATAATTACTGAAGATAATCTTCACAGTAATATTCTTGTGTC
Organism: Picathartes gymnocephalus; assembly: GCA_013390045.1. NCBI lineage: Eukaryota > Metazoa > Chordata > Aves > Passeriformes > Picathartidae > Picathartes > Picathartes gymnocephalus. The sequence continues at coordinate 16,439 of WEKY01023234.1, forward strand.
ATCTATGCTAGATTCACCAATCAACACCCTTTATCAAGCTGTACGACAAGTTTTTGCACCAGTGTTACTGAAGGTGAGCAATATACTAGTTTAAATGTTCTGTAGATTTATATTGAGACATTGGAATTCAAGAGGATGTTACCTAATTCTGAGCTAAATATTTTAAGTTATGAAACCAAAGTATTTGAGGAGATTAAGCAGTGGGTGATAGATATAATTTCTAAGTCAAAGAAAGTACTTAAGCTCCTATCAGTAAGGATGAGAGGAAGATTCTGGTCATACATATGCCTGACTGGAAATGTGGAATACACTGGCCATTGGTGGTTATTGTGGAAAAACAGCTCACGCATTTTCAGGATGCCTTTATAAACCCAACAACTGATTTTTGATTTTGTGATAAAAATGTTTTTTATAGTATTATTCTGAATTGTTAAATGAAAAGAATTAGGTGCCCTTCCTTGACTTAAGGGAAAAAAAATGCTACATTGTCCCTCCATGTTGTTGGTACTTAATCTGAATTTTATATTTTTTTAAAGATTAATGGGAAGAAAACTGTAATTGCTGTATCATGTGTCCTAATTTTTTAAATTTTCATTACAGGATGAAAAATGGAGTAACACATTTGATCCCAAGCTCCAGAAGCTTTTAAGTGAGCTTGAAGCTGGCTTGAGTACTGCTCTCAGAAGATCAGATCCCAGTCACACAGGAACAAAATTCAGTGAAGCTGATGTGCGAGGTTTGTTTTGCAATTATGTCTTCTATGGTTAATTTTGAATTCAGAGTAAATAATTTATTTACAAGTTGAGTGTTTAGGTTTCCCAGTGATTGCACAGTGTGAAATATAACTGATTGTTGTTAGTAGACTGGAATTACTGATGGTCATACCAGGAGACCAGAGTTGACTTTTATACTGCATCTAGTCAGGATCAGAAGTTAAAAGATATTTATATAACCATATGTAAAAATTTGCTTTAGAAATTATGTTCTGACTGAACATATTTTATAAACATTCATTTATTTAATATATAAATATTTTCTATTTTATTTGCAGCTATACTTACACCAACAGATGAATTTCAGTTCTGGAGAGAATGTGCTCATCATGGAAATAAAGGGTGTAGTAAAGAGAGAGCTTCATATTTTAGAGACCTATTTGAGGACATTGCAAAAGTATGTTTTATTTTGTGTGATCAGTGATATATTTCTAGACTAAGTAAAAAACACTCTTCCTATGAAATATATGTCAGTATATGTACACCCTTTCCAAATACATGAATATATAACTATTTAGTTATTTTTTCTTAGGCAAAATTTTACTTTAAATTATATTCGTGTAGTTTGTAGTGACAGTGGTGCATGGGAGTGCTGATATTTAATTGGGAGCGGATTTGATCATTGAATACTAGGAGCTACTGTAGAAATATAACTGTGTGATACAGTTTGCAAACTGGGGATTGACTCATGAGATGAAAAGGACACTATTAATGCTATCATGCTACACTTTTGACACACACAAAGCACTTTCTTGAATAGCGCTTCAGATACCAATGAATATGTCACATGAATAAACTTACACAAATGCTTGGTTTTTTGAGAGGATTATGACATATTCTGTTATGCAGTAGACCTCAGGAAACTATTACCACTTGCCAGCTTCAGGAAAGTGTAGAGGTTTCTACAATACTACTTGCAAAGTAAGCATATTAAGGATATTTTTTTCTAGGATTACTACAACTTGGATACTCTCTCATTATTTGAAGTTGTGGATTTGGTGGAGGCTACCAAGGATACTGTTGATGGTGTATGGAGACAAACAGAACATGATCCTTATCCACAGTCTCGCATGCATAATCTCTTGGATGTGATAGGTAAACCTTTATGCAGTCTTTATTAAGTACACAGTTGAGAAAAGTAAAATGATTCCTTGAGCAGAGACCTTCTTCCTTGTAAAGGCACCAGTAACAGCCCACAGCATGAAGGTGCCTGCTTCTTGTAATTATGATCCATGAATATTCTTTGCCTTCTAGTATGCGGTAATTCAGCCAGTTCTGGTTGATGCCTTCACACATGCTTAGGAAGGTGATAGATAATTAGAAAATGGAGTTGGATACCTTTCAGCCTGTGGGCTGGATTTGTAATGGTTCTGTTTGACTCCGTGTCTTTCTCTCAGAGGAGAAAATTTATTTACATAAACTCCCATTAAAGGTCGGTTCAGTTTGTGTGGAGTTGAGAGCAGGATGTGCAGAGAGGTTCTTCTGTCTCTCTCCTGACAGCAGTGCCATGTTTGGGGACAGGCACAGGACAGTGAGTTTGTGTGCTGCTGCCAAATGTGTGTGTCTGTGTGAGAGGAAGGCTTGTGGGGAGCAGCCAGATACTGCCATTGCTGCTGATAAAGACAGGTGCTTGTGTGTGGTATCCAGAATCCAAATCCATCAGTTTCACGTGTTGGACCAACTTCTGTTTACCTTGGAGATATTCAAGAGATTTATTGAATCTGAAACAAAATAATCAGTCATTGCTGCATTTGTGTGGTCTGAAATCAAGACACTACACTGTTTTTTAAAAAATGTGATTGGAATGCGGTATAGCTTTAAAGGAATTATTTTAAACAAACATAACATCTTGGGTTTTTTATACTTTTTTGTCTTCTAGGTGGCTCACTAGGTAGATTTGTTCAGAGAAAATTAGCAGCTTTGAATTTGTGGGAGGATACTTTTCACAGTGTTAAAGAAAATATACAGGCTGGCATCTTGATCTGTGAGCAGTGGGTGTCAGCTTGTGAGTACCTAACTGGACAACTATGGCAACATTATACTCTACATCCATGGAAAAATGAAAAATATTTCCCTGAATTGATAGCCAAACTTGGCCAACGTCTTGATGAGGTAGAGATTTGAATTATATTCATTAGTTGCATTAGACACAGAATTAAACAGCATTGTTTCAAGTTAAAAATTGGAATTAAAATACTTTCATAGTCTTTTCAGAGTCAGATAGTATTCCATAATCTGTTTGTCTGAGCCTTTCAAAGGTTTCTTGTAAAAAGGGGAGAGATGTGTAAATATAAGTTTTATGTAAAAATACATTTGATATATCTAATACTTTTTTTCCCTCCCAGGTGCTAACTGTTAGAACACTGCATGAAAAACTTATGTTCTTTTTGCCAGCTGGAGAACAAAATTCTTTACATTTTTCCCATGTGTTTGAACCTTTTGCTGGCCTTAATCCTGTACACTATAATCCTTACACAGAGGTATAATGCTTATTTTTAATTTATTCACATTCCTTCTGTGTCTTTTTGCAATGTATATAGTCCTAAACTAACACATGAACTCATTATCTCTAGCCATTATGGAAAGCAGCAGTCTCTCAGTATGAAAGAATTATTGCACCAGCACAACAAAAAATAGCAAGCAAATTGAAGAAATTTATTTCAGAAATTCAGGACAGTCCACAGCAGGTATGGGTAATTTTGTAGTCTGAAAACTTTCCTGCAAATCAAGTTATTTAATTCTTTAGTCAGTTGAGGGGATGGGAGTAAGTACTTAGAGCCAAAGAGAGCACTAGTGGGTGGTGTCAGGTTGTGTTTAATTTTTTTCATGAGAAAGTGATAACTTTTTAAAATCTTCATATTCCAGCTTCTTCAAATATTTCAGAAACATAAGGAACTGATAAAGCACCCAAATATAAGCAAAGAATTGCTTTTTGAAAGGGAAACATTGCTGGCAGCACTTCAAGATTATGTCAAAGGTATTTAATTGCATTAGTTTTTTGTAAATGCTAGAATCTTTATTTACTTCTAGAATTATGTCAGTTTTCTTAGTATAAGTGCAATAATGATCTAAGGTTGTTCTATTAGATTTCTGGTCTAATGCATCTTTTGCATGTGTTAGACTATGAGACAGACTTTGAAACTCGATGCCATGGTGTTCCTGGTGATGTTTCTGGACCCCTGTCAGGCAAGAACCTTTCTGAAGTTGTCAATAATATTGTATGGGTACAGCAGCTGGAACTGAAGGTAACAGATTCTGTTACTGTTTACACACAATGTATCATAGAATGTAAAACATGGTATTTTACATTTCTGTGGGGAATTCCACACAGAAAAATTGTGGGCTCCACAAGAGTTATATAATCAAGGTTCCTTGTCAGTGATGCTGCTTGCTGAGTTGAATTTTATCGGTGGACCCAGAATGTAGTCTTTTTATAGTAAACTGAACTGCCTTCTTTAAAAAAAAAAAAAAGAAAAAAGACCAAAACTCGGACAGGAGGCGTTTTTGTTAAATTTTACCCTGCCGTTTGCATTTTAAAATTGTGTTTAGGATTCACAGATAGCCAGATTCTGAAATCTTATTTCTTACTTGTTATTAGTAACCTTTGTAATGTCCTCTTGGAATCAAAGGTGTTTCTTGGTAGTACATCTTGAGCTTGTGCCTTCCAGGGGATTTACAGTAGTAGAAGGAAACAATTGTGCAATAATTCTGTGTTCTCTTAACATGTACTGGACTCTATTTTAATTTATCTTGTTTGTATTTACACTTTAGTTGGAAACTTTGAATGTTTTTTGGAAAACATTGGCCTGTGAAAACCAAAATGTTTTTTATGAACATAAGGGCCCTCTACAATAACTATAGATTTGAATGAGAATGGAAATTACTTATCCCAGAATAACTATTAGCCCTGTTCAGCTGATGTGTGTCAGTTGTATGCCTGCTTCCTTGCTGTGCTAAATTTTTTAATTGCTCTCAAATCTCCGCTGATTGTATCGACTAGGGTTTTAACTTGTCCAAGTGTAGATGTGAAATTCCATTTCAAATACCTTTTAGTATTGTCATGGACCTTATAGATACAACAGAAGACTCATGGGAGATCTGTACTTTTACAGTGAGTTAATTAAAGATGAAATGGGATATCCTGGGGTATCTTAATAGGGGTGAAAGCTATTGTCAGCATTGCCAGTTGGCAGCTTATTCAGACCCAATTTACTGTAAAGAATGTTCAAACATCTGGGACTCAGCTCAGAATTCTTTTTTTTTTTCCTAATCAGCTTTTGAATCCTGCTTGGATGTTTTGTAATACTGATTTTTATTGTGGTGATTTTTCTTTTCTGATTGAATAGTGGGAAGTTAAGCTTCTTTTCTTTGTTATTGTGTTTAAGGTGGATGATTCTATCAAGCTGGCAGAGGCTCTTCTGTCTGACTTACCTGGATTTCAAACTTTTCATCAAAGTGCAAATTGTTTTCTGGAACAGTTAAAAGTATATGAGCAAGAACAATTTGATGATTGGTCTAGAAATATCCAGTCAGAATTGTCAAATCCCAAGTCAGGACTTTGGTAAATACACTCTTGTTTGAATAATATTTATTAAGTAATGAAGTTTGTAGTGTGGCGTAATTCATTAGAACTTGACAAAAGAAATAAAAAGAATTACAGGATTGAGAATGAGTGGAGAGACAAAATAGAACAATTTATTATACTGTCATCATCCTTCCTGCCAGTCTTGCTTGGTAAGATGAAGTATACAATACATTATTATTAATTACTACTTAATAGCTAATATTGCAGATTAATAACTAATCTTGCAGTTTCAGTTACTACCTGGAATGAAAGACATGTTTGGTTTGCTTGTTGTTTTTACTTGTACCCATTGTAATCCTTATAGTGATAATATATAGAAACTAGATGAGAGTATCGCTGTGATATAGAGATAACACATGAAAAGTAACTAATTGTTATTCACAAGAAATTCTGCAGTCTACATAAGGCAGATGAAAGAACGGTAAGAATATCAATTTAAACTTCATGAATTTTGTTTCCCAAAATAATAAAATTTCTTTATGGGATATTAAAATAAATTTTAACAGTTTTTCTTTTAGGTGATTGGCCACACAGCTTCTGTCTTCAACTCTGTGTGTTGCAAAAGAATTTTTCCACAGTTACAGAGGATACAGGAGTTCATACTTAAGTGAAAACCTTTATTTTAATGAAAATACTCAAATATATAACAGCCATCTAATTTATTAGTACCATAAAATTTTGTTATGGTGAGATTTTAAAAGATGTGAAGTGGTCAATTAAAAGAGCAAGAAAAGAAGTAGCTTCCTACAAAGGAGAATGCAATGGATGTGGGAACTAGAAAAAAAATGAGAAAAAAAATGTGTAAAGGTGAAGTGTTTATGAAAGGGTGCTGGTAGAAGCATTGCTAAAGTAAAAAAAAATAAATAGAGTAAAGTCTGAAGATAGGCTGATGTTCTAATTAGCATGTGGTTGAATATAGCAAAATGCTCCATTGATGCAAGTTCTGGTTCTTAGATTGGTTCCCTGAAATTATTTTCTCCCCACTTTGCAGTGTTGAAGACTGGGGCGGGTAATGTGGCTGCTTGAGAGAGTATGATGGATACAGTATCATTTAGAAATACTGTCTAGCTGTGAGTTACATGTTAACTATTGTCACAAACCAGAAAAACTTTGTAAGCAAAAATGATCAGCATTGTTAATTCTGTCTTCTCTTCATTGGCTTTGAGTCAAAGGAAGGGTTACTGGAATAATTTCTGAGTAAATTAAAATGTTAATAAGCATAGAAAAACAAAATAGAATGACATCAAGCTGTTTAGAATAGTTTGTTATATTACTGTAACATGCACCTAAGAAAGGATAAATATCAAATTATATTCAGTAATATGATTGGTTTTGATTCAGTATCCAAGCTAATAGCCCTGTGATGGAGTTGGATCCCATTTCTGGAGCATTAAACATACTTTACTCAGATCGTTTGGTGACTCTGCTAAGAGAAGTACGTCAGCTATCAGCACTTGGGTTTGCTATACCAGCTAAAATACAGCACGTTGCAAACATTGCACAAAAGTTCTGCAAACAGGCAGTCATCCTCAAGCAGGTACAAGATGCCATAATGACTTTCTGTTCTGACTTCTCAGCTTTAGTTTATAGAACTTTTCTACAGTGCTGTCTTTTCTGTCTGTGTGGTTAAACTTTTTGCTATGTTTCTCTGTATGAAAGTGTCTTCTTTCTTGAACAAATTAGCTAAGTCCATAAAAGAAAACAAAAAGAAGTAAAGATATGCTTTATAATTTCAGAATGTGTCTTCTTTTGAAATATAGTATTGAAACGGTATAAAGTTACTGTATGAATGTACAAAAATAAGGCAAGTAATTAGTTGATTACCTGATTTTAGTCTCAGTTTTTCACAATTATGACTAAAGGGAATTCTCATAAAATGGAGCAACTTGTCCTGGCCATTGGTAGTTTTCAAAGGAAAATGTATTAGCAAGTATTTTAATGGAAGTATGTGTGGGGTTTTGGGGTGTGGGTGGTATATTTTTTTGATTGCACTCAATGCCATGTATGTTTTTGTTTGGCTTGTATTTCAATTCAATTTCACATGAGGTGTCATTGATATCTGAGATACCCCTACAGCTAGGGCAGAGATGACAGAAGACTTTATTTTTACTGTTAAATTTCAGCTCTCCTTTTTTTACAGGTGGCACATTTCTATAATTCTATTGATCAACAAATGATTGGGAGTCAGAAGCCAATGATGTTACAATCTGCTCTAGCATTTGAACAGATCATTAAGGTGAAAGAATTTCTCTCTCTTTGTCTTTTTGATTTCAGTGGTACCTGTGCATATTCTGTGCTGCTTTTTCTATGTTTATTGCATTGTAATTAAAAAAATTATTCCTTGATAAACAGGTGAAATTGGTTAGTGATTATTAATGTCACATTTTTTGGTTTTGATCTGTGCAGAACAAAGACCAAGAGAGGCTTTTAAGATGTCCTCTCATCTTTAGATGTCTGCTTATGTTTGTGGAGCAGCAGTCTCAACATCAGTGGATCTATTTCAGACTCTGTTAGGGGTCTGTCATTAATGCTTCTCCAGTGCACTGATGTAGCTATAACGCTATGCCCCTACACGTCTGTGATTTGCCAGATCATTTTGTCTCTAGTGCAGCTGGGGAAAGGGAGGTCCTCCATTTTTTTGCTAGGAGTAAAACCATCTTTCTCATATTATCACTTCCTGTATGCTAGCTGGTAGACTGTTTTTCTCATTAAATGTTACAAAGTTTGTCTGTTTTTAAAGCATTCAAAATCTGGTCCTGGAGGAAAAGCTCAAATAACATGGGATAATCCCAGAGAACTGGAGGCTTATATCCAAAAACTTCAAGCTGCCGCTGAACGGCTTTCCACTGAAAATAGAAAACTAAGAAAGTGGCACACAAACTTCATTCAAAAGGTATATTTTCCAGATGAAATTGAAGTCATGTCTGTTATAGCATACCTTAACCTTTCTTTCATTACATAATGATGAGTATGTTTATTATTCTTTAAAATTCTTTTAACAGGTCATATCACTTATGAATATTGATCTACTTCGGCAGCAGCAGCGTTGGAAAGAGGGACTTCAGGAGCTCAGAACTGGTTTTGCCAGCCTCGAGTCACAGGCAGGGTTTGATTTTCCTACTGCAAACTGTGAACATTTGACTTTTCAACAGTAATTAAGATTTAAGACTCAAACATAGCATGATTGAATTAATTTTGTTTAAGGAGTTACTAGCTGTCTTGAGAAAACATCTGTGTCCTGGTTAATGCCAGATGCGAGGTACAATTGCAGATGAGGAGGATGGAGATAATTTTTTTATGTCGTACTAGCAATGGGAGAAGAACTTTCTGGTCAATGACAAGTGTTAGATGAGGAAATGGGAAAACCTTGGGTAATGTAGATCAGTTGTATCTGAGCCATTAATGCAAGGTAAAATGAAAAAATTGGTACAGATAATGAGTGACCTACCTACAGAGTAAAACAAATGTATAAAATTTAGAATTAAAATGCATATCTGCCTTAAATAATGAGAAAAACATATTTTTGTTCACTTACCAACTGACAGCTTTTAGAGTAGAATCATAGAATTGTTAAGGTTGGAAAAGACCCTTAATATCATTGAATAATATGATAAAATTTTGATTTAAAATATCATATTATCAAAGTAAGCTATTTTGAGTTATTATTCAAGTCAGTTTAGTTTTTCCTGTAGCCTTCAGCAATCAAAGGACTATATTCTTAGATGGATCTGTTGTTCTTATGCTTTATAATGCAAATGCAGATTACTTTTGTTTGTGTTTGCCAGACAAATAAATGCAGTGTCTTTACAGTATTTTACTTCTAGTTCTGTTTTCATTAATTCATTCATTTAGTTCATTTCATATTTTCATTTTCATTTTTATGAAAAATAAGTGTATTGATTCAGCTTCTGGCATGTGACTTTTTTTGAAGTTTAATTTGCAGATTTTTATCTTTAAGTCAGTGTATTTTATGGAAATAATCTAAATTTGCTTTAGGATCTGTTTGAAAATTATTTTGATATTAAACTGTATTCAGTTACTCTTTAAAAATATTTGAGTAGAAGTGATAAAACTTAACCAAATGTATATTTTTCCACATTCCAAAAATTATGGAATAATAATATTGGACTATACCAAATAAGATGGTATAGTCTTACTGCTGTTGTCATCAAGATGTTACATATTTCTTTAAAAACTCTATTATAATTTACTTAAGGCTTAATTAAGACAATTTCAGGTTTTCTTAATCTCTAGAGTCTTTCTGTTGGAAGAGCTCCTATGGGCAGCTTTGAATTGTAGGGCAGACCTTAACTGTACAGTTTCCTGCAGTAACCCTGGACTGCCTCCAAAGCCCTGTCTGAAAATCTCCAATGAAACAAGAGAACCTTTTAAGCTGAAAAAAGTTTCTAATTTATTTTCTAGCTTCTGTTGTCCTTTTGCAAATCCCTGCATGACTTGCAAATGACCATTTAGCTCAGTTAGAATATGGTGCTGATAATGCCAAGGTAATGGGTTTGATCCCTGTATGAACAATTCACTTAAGAGTTGGACTTGATGATCCTTGTGGGTCCCTTCCAACTCAGAATATTCAGTAATTTACAGAACTTGACTGTATGGTAAGGCTTTACATGTTCTTAAAGTGCAGTGTAGCAGATTCCAATGAAAATCTTATGTTAATTTGTTCGTTAACATTGATCTGTGGAAACACACAAGAACTTTTATAAATGCTAAAAGGTAGCTTACATATTAGAAGAAAATAGAAGGTGTGATACAGGTTTAAATCTCTTATTCAGCCAGCTCTTTATGTTATTTCCAGCAGAGTCCTGTGCATTTTAGAGTAACCTTGAAGAATGTTCTGGTAAACCAATGAGTGATGAACCTCAGTGAAGTTCTTATGCTGATCTGCCGTAGAGACTGTTTGATTTGGATATCTTTTTTTTTATTCCTATATTAATTTGAAATAAATGCAATAACTGGTCACAAAATCAAAAGCTCATATCTTGAGTTAGAAGGGGCCCACAAGGACTATCAAGTCCAACTCCCTGTTCCTCACAGGACTGTCTAAAACTATATAATGTGACTTAAGTACGTTGTCCAGATGGTCCTTAAACTTTGACTGGCTTGGTGCCGTGACTAAGTCTGTTCTGCCTGTGTGATCACTGAATTTTACTAAGATTCTGGTCTTCAAATTTTATACTGCGTGCAGTTTCATCTTATAATTGTGGTTTGAGGAATAAAATAAAATAAAAAGAAATATTGTTAAATTTTAGGGTTTCAAATCAAGTGATATGAAAGCTTGGAGACAACACTGGAATCATCAACTTTACAAAGCTCTGGAGCATCAGTATCAGATGGGCTTAGAAGCACTCAATGAGAATTTACCAGAGATAATTATTGATCTAACATTCAAGTAAGATTTTTTTTTTTTGCCTTAAAAGAAAATATTCAGGCACAGATTACATTAAAATATTAGTTTTTCTATTATTTGTTTCACTTTTTAGGCAAGGCCGGTTGCAATTCAGACCTCCTTTTGAAGAAGTACGAGCTAGATATTATAGAGAAATGAAGAGATTCATCTCAGTTCCAAATCAGTTTAGGGGAGTAAGTGAGGCAGAAGATGAGTCTATATTCACTGTTATGACCGAAAGAAATGCAAATGGATTTCTGACTGCTTTCAGTAAAGCAGAGGATTTGTTCAGAAGGCTGACAGATGTTTCTAATCAATTCAAGGTATTTTCAATATTGAACTGACTCATGCCTTTTTTCCCTTAGATTTGTGTCATTTTATGCTTTGGACATTCTAGAAGTAGCTGAGCAGTGACGTTTCTGCATTGTTGTCCTTTCCTTCAACACATATAAGCAAAAGCTTATCAAGTCCAACCATGTTAAGCCAGCTGCTTAAGCACATGCCTGGCTTGAAGTATATGTATAGTTCCCTTTGAAACTTCTGTATAATAGCTGACTCTTCTGTCTTGATATTTTGATTATCCTTAAATGTGTGAACATGTCAAACCATTTTTTACCTCCTGACTTTTGCACTAAGAAAATCTACAAATAATTGAAGAAGCACAAAGGTTAAATAAAGAGAATGTAACTTTAAAAGATTATTAAAGTACTTTGATAATAAAGTTTTTTAATCTGGAAAATATTTCTTTTCCATGGAATAAAAAATAATGTTGGAAAGGAATGGGTCATAATTGGCCAGGTAGATATGGAACGTTTGGTGAAGACGCATCTTTCTAGCAAACAGGACTGGGAAAAAAACTTCAAGGCATTAAAAGTGAAAGGGAAAGAAGCAGAACGTCTTCCAAGGTATAGTGTAACTCTATTCTTTTGTTTGAATAATGTATTCTATCAGAGATTTTAAAGGTAATAGTGAAATAGAGATTGTCTTTTTATATGAAGATATAGATAGAATTTCAAGTGTTTTTACAATGTTGATGTACTTTTAAAATGTTTAGACTTTATTTTTTCATTTTTATTTTTAGATACTTGCTCTCTTTTATGTGTGCTGCCTTCTCTGAAAATTTTTAATTATTTCCTCTGATCTAATGGGAAACTTCCTCAAAATTCAGGGCTGATTCTGAAATATTACAAAGCATAATATTTTAACGAATCTTTTAGCTAAGTCCTGTACATGTGAAATATATATGGCAGTTAGGAAGAGACATAGTAAATACTTGTCATGAAATAATTCCTGTATTGAAACATTTGATGACCTCTTATAGTTTAAAATATGCTATTTTAGGCTTTTATTCTTACACATATTCACATGAATTTATTGTACTGTATGGTTAGACTTCTCAAGTAAAACTGGTAGGAATCATATTCATATTTCATGCTGGGGAATGGACTGGTAGAACTTGCTGGCTAGTGATACTCTGAGTAGTAAAGATTTCCATGAGTTCCTGGACAGACTGAGGTAAATAGAAGAGAAACTGGCTGATGTGCCTTATAGCCAGAAGCTACATGTTGCTAAGAAATCTATGAGTTGAAAATATTAGTGTAGAGGGAGGACAGTCAGGAAGATATCAAATAAGGTAGACGTTTTTCTTAGTGTTCTTTAGGCATCTGTTTATGGTCACTGATATGCGAGATATGGGGCCTTGAAATTACTCTCTATGGCTTTTCTTCTGCTCTTATTACTATTGAAGGCTGAGTTAGTAAACGCTTATGGAAATTAGAGAATTAAAGACATAAATATACAAATAATGGAAGCACTTTTATTTTGAGTATGGTAATAACCCTTCAGAATTTTATGGCACTGGTTATATAAAATCAAGCCATTTTCTAGCTATTTGGAGAAGTAGAGCATTGGACCTCAGTCCCCATAAAACTGAAAGTATATATGCATAATTGTTATGAATATTTCAATACTATGAGTAATTTTCCCAATAAGCTATGACTTTCATTTGTAGAATTATAAGGGAAATTTTTCATTAAACTACAAATTAGGGTAAACTACTGATGTGCATAAATCTAAAGATACTGACATGTAAATATGCTACTGAATATTTGCTGTCTTTTAATCTTTTTTTTGAAGCACAATCAGAATAGATTGTTTAACTGTTAATTGCAACCCTGTGAAAACTGTAATTGATGATTTCATCCAGAAGTTGTACGACGTTCTAGTTGTTTCTTTGAGAAAATCTATTCAAGGTAAATAGCTTCAATGAATAGTATTTTATTTTTGTTTGTTTCTGTTGTACTTAGACACATTTGTGTTAATGTAAATACTCTTTTAAAGAAATATTTTACTTTCAGACACAGTGAACTGCAGAAATCACAATGCAGAGAAAGTAATCAGTTACAGTTGTGTATTTCTCAATATTACTTTTTCACTACAGACCTATCCTAGCACCCTTTGATGTCCATTGTGTATCTTACCTGTTCTCTTGTTTGGGCCACATCTGTTACAGATGTAAAAGAATACATACGAACATTATTTTGCTTGTTTCTTTTATCTGAAGGAAAATTTTGTTGCTTTAGAGAGGAAAATTTATTTAATCTTTGAGTGAGGAAAATTTCCTAGGTATTTGAAAAGGCATCATAAAATCTTGTAATAAAAATGCTATTAGATTTTTCTTTTACAAATTGAAATACTTCATGAAGAGTATAAAATAAGCTAGACTTACTCCATAGAATTGCTTGTCACTTAGATTGTTAAAACTGTTAAAACTGTGTTGAAGAATGCAAAATATTTCCCTATTTTGGGTGGTTGATCTATAGCTGGAACAGCAGGACAAAATGGAATAAAGGGTAGCTGATGAGGAATAACAGTGCTTTGTGCTTTAAATCTAACAATCATCACAGGAAACATAGAACAGGGATCATGCTGAAAATGAGTTATTTCCATAGCCTGAAAAGCAGATCTTTCCTGGAAGATTTCCTGGAGCTGTACAGCTTCTTTTTCAGTATTAAAAAAGATTTACCTTGATAGGTAAATACAACATTATAGCTTATCCAGGCATTTGTTTGTGAGTTTTTTTCAATATGTAAAGCAAGGTGGCTTTAGTTAGTTAGCCTCTTTAAAAGACCCAAACCAAAATAAAGAGGGAAAAACCCCCAAGAACCCCAAGGCAATTTTAACATCTATTTTTCTCTGTTTACCTAAAAAAAAGAGCTATACAGCTTTTGAAAGTACATACATAAATGCCTTATGCTTAATGTTCAGAAGGGACTCTGATAATTTTGGTCTAAGTCATATACTGAACACCGTGGATACATTTGAAAAACTATGTGTAAACACAAACGTGCAACTTTTGTTCAGGTAGTAGACAAGATTGAAGTCTGCAATTTGTTAAGCAAATACTTTGCATACTTCTGACTAATGCTGTATCATTGTGCATTTGTCTGACATGGATATTTAAAACTACAAATATTATTTCCATTATAACTTTGTTTTCCATCTTTATGTAGCTCACCTGTGTGATGTTTCTACATTTCTCACTGATGCCATGGAAACACTAGTGATTAGGCCCCAGACTGTAGAGGAAATAGCAGAAGACAATTTAAAATACTTAAGCCTACATGAACGAAAAGAGGGGGTAAGATACTATTTTATTCTATCCAGAACAACAACTATAAAACTATAATTACTTTCTAGTATGGAAACTCATATTTAGCAGTAACTAATAAAGATCATGCAGAGA